>JAKGUB010000348.1:890000-1145000 GCA_026261675.1 Hippocampus mohnikei | reverse complement strand
TCCAACCGTCACCAACACATAAAAACACCGTTGCAAAATAGAGCGCAGCAAAACCACGTTGACTACTAGCATGCTAACATCCGCGAGCTAATGCGCTAATATGCTAGGTTTAAGTTTAAATTCAATGACTTCATGAATGACCTCATTGACGAATTCTATTGTAAATCCTCGTGGCACACCAACGTACAGACTGCGCCTGGCTCAGAACACGAAGCGGCCCGTCCGAGCGATGCTAAACGGGAAGTGTCTCACGCGACGACATCCGCTTTGACAATAACGTCAACTTACTTGACAAACTAAAGCGGCTCCGTAAGTTTGGAAACAAACAAAACAAAAAAAAGATTGATGCCGTTCAACTTGAAATCGCTGTCTCGCTTCAATTCAGTGGACGTTGCGCTGCGTTGTATAGATTTTTTTTTGGGGCTCAGCCTGTTCAGATTGAATCCAGGTGGATTGTACTATTTTTATATAATCTGTGGATGCGCGGCGGAGCCGCCGGCGACACTCGTCGGCATCCCCGAGGGGAAGGCGGCGCCGCCGTCGCGTCCCGTCACGGGCTTGGTCCCGGCGCTAAACGGCGTGTTATCACAACAAGTCGCAGTTGTAACAAAAAACACCTTTGCCTCCGAGGAGCTGCCGCACACCGTTTCCAGGAACAAATCCGGGCGAGGCGAGGCGCAAAATGCGCATCGCCTACTCAAAGCGAGGGAGGAAAGTCGCTGGCGCATCAAATGCGCTTTGACTTTCTTTTGTATTTGTCTTGCAGTGGCAAACTTTTTCTCTCATTTTTTGGGGCACCCTTCTCTGACTCTTAGGAATGCCGAAATGTTGTGGATCATAACGATGACCCGACCAAAGCACCTGAGCTTGAAAGCCCATTTTGAAAGCCCAAAGCGATTCTGAACCCCGATTTGGAATGCCTCAACTCACTTGGACATGCGAAGCCCCGTTTGAGACTCGATTTCAAAACCTTAAAGCGGGGGGGTGCCCAACCTTCTTTTGACCAAAGATCGACTTTTCAAGCAAGCGACGTTCCGCCATCGACCCCTGACGCATACGGATGCACGCCCGCCAAAGAGCCAGAACGGCCCCGAACGTGAACAAAACCGCAAACTCAAGCGGACACACCAGTTTGCGAGTGGGTGGAAAGGAAATCAGCGCCCAACCGACCCTCGTCCAGACTTGACGCGGAGGCACTGGGCGACTGCCCTGATCGCTAGCCGCCGTCGCGCGGTGCTGAGCGCTAGCAACGTCGGGCGGTGCGGATCTCGCCGTCGCTTCAAGGTGGCCCGCTTGCCCTTTTTCAAGTCCTCTTTTGGTGAACGCGAACCTGACAGTGTGCACTCGACAAATAGACCGTCGTAATCACATGCGCACAGACTCACAAATCCCCCTCGCCCCCCGCCCCCTCCCGACGCCCCTCGCGACCCACCAAGTGGATCCACCTATTTTGAAAGCCTAACTAACCTCGGCACCCTAATTAGAGCGAGCCCGAGTGGACTTTGAGGCGACTTTGTTGCCGTTTTTGCTCGTCAACTTTAAGCCCCGCCCAACGATCGGCTTTTGGTCCGCCCCTTTTTCCTTCATCCCGAACGTTTGTTTTGTCGCCGAGCAATTTCCGCCGCGCCTTTTTGCCCGTTCCCCGTGGAAAAAGAGCGCAATTTAGCGTGCGAGTCCAGCGCGGGTGCGCCGCTCCCCCCGTCGGGGGCGGCGGCCAGGGCGGGAATCTCTTCAAGCGGGAGCATGTGATCCAGCGAGCTCATCTTGTTCTCAGAGAGGCCTCAAGTGTCCGGCCACGCCCCCCCTCCCACCCCACCCCACCTCCGTCCTTCATCCTTCCAAGAGCCCACATGTGCCCAATATATCAGCCGCCGGACCCCCGCCCCTCACCCCCTCCTCACCCCCTTTTGTTTATTATCTCCTTGGATAAGCATGTGGAATCCCCATCTTCCACTCTTTTACAAGCTCGCAGCAGCCGGCCTGGTCGCGCGCACACACACACACGCACACACACACACACGATACGTCCAATGTAACAATGAAAGAGGCACGCGAGATTTTGCGCGTTTCCGCTGGCGCGCAGATGTGCGACTTCAAACGGGCCAACATCTTATTGCCATGTGTCAGCATCAGCGTTGTAAAAGAAGAGCCAAAGACTCCAAAGGCAGCTCGTAAATATCCGCGCCACGCAAAAATACATTCGGGTCCAAATAGAGTCTTTGCATTTGGGTTCGGAGCTCGGACAGCCGGGCATCCACCCCCCCCCACCCCCACCCCCGTCGTCGCTCGGCAAAAACCGTAATCGTAACAAACCGTCGTATCAGTCTGATGCGTGATGGGGATTATCGTGAGTGGGGAGGGGGGGGGGGGTCGTTGGGATTCTCCCTTCCCTCTTGTCAATTTCAGTGCAACGACCGCTCCCGACGGACGGGAGTGATGATGTCACAGTCTGATGATGTCAGCCCTACATCTCTCTCTCTATATGCGCTTCAGTTCCATCACAGATGCTCACAAGACGCGGATTGTCGCGTTTGAATGCGTTTTCCATTTTATGCAAAGTAAAAAACGGAGAGAAAGATGGCATGCGAGCAAACCATGAATGATGAGGAATAAAATCCATAAAAGGATCAAATCCATACGTGGAAAACAGTTTTTTGCCGTGCGGGCCTCGCTCCAAGGTCCGAGCCGCTGCCAAGCTCTTCTGCTTCTTCTTCTTCTTCTTCTTCTTCTCGCCTGAAAGTGACGATGATGAAGCTCATCCGCGCAACGGGCTTCATGTCTCGATCGGGACATTGTTCATCGCGAGCTTTACGACTTGCAGACAGGAGACGTAAGCCGCGAGACAAGATGACTTATCAGCATCGTCGGCGCAGCAGTCGAAGAGGCCGCCGCCGCACATGGAAAAGACGGCGCACGGCGCATCGGGCCGAGGACGGTGGGGAAAAAGCAAACCGTCGGGCCAAAAGGTTGCAGCCCTGGGACGGCGCGTCGCTTAAATCTTGCGTGACATTTATGTGGGCGCGTGCGGCGGCCGCGCTTTTTCCCCAAAGGTCTTTTCGCTCCGCCTCGTCCTCCTGCCTTCGCCTCGGTTTTCCACTTTCTTTTGTTTCAACAAAACAATCCAAACACATCAGCGAGCAGATGAGAAGGGTCACGAGGGCCCCGGGATCGATAGCAACTTCTCCAAAGCGCCTTCTTAGGTCGAGATCTTCACGACAGGCGGCCTCGGGATCAAATAATCAGCCTTGAAATCCAGATTCGGGTCGGCCACACGTTAGTGCTCGGAGGCTCAAAGTCATCGGCGCATTTCCTGAGCGTGCACGGACCCACGAAAATGAACCGAATGGGTATGGGGGGGGACCTTGCCGTGAACGCAATCAAATACAAACGTGAGTCCATCCATCCATTTTCCGCCGCTTATCCGGGGTCGGGTCGCGGGGGGCAGCAGCTTTAGGAGGGAAGCCCAGACTTCCCTCTCCCCAGCCACTTCTTCGAGCTCTTCCTGGCGGATCCCGAGGCGTTCCCAGGCCAGCTGGGTAACATAGTCTCTCCAGCGTGTCCTGGGTCGTCCCCGGGGTCTCCTGCCAGTGGGACATGCCCGGAACACCTCACTAGGGAGGCGCTCAGGGGGCATCCGAATCAGATGCCCCAGCCACCTCATCTGGCTCCTCTCGATGTGGAGGAGAAGCAGGCTCTACTCTGAGCCCCTCCCGGATGACCGAGCTTCTCACCTTATCTCTAAGGGAGAGCCCGGACACCATTTGGGCCGCTTGTATCCGGGATCTCGTTCTTTCGCTCACGACCCATAGCTCGTGACCGTAGATGAGGGTCGGGACGTAGATCGACCGGTAAATTGAGAGCTTCGCCCTTTGGCTCAGCTCCTTCTTTAACCACGACAGACCGATACAGCGTCCGCATCACAGCAGACGCTGCACCAAACGCGAGTGCGAGGCGAAACTAACTCCACCCGACGAGGGAAAATGGCCTCGGTTTTCGCCTCCGACCACAAAAGCGAATTAAGGCACTCGAAAATGTATTCCAACCAAATTCGCGATGAAAATTTCAAATCAAAACTGGAATGAAAAATTGCAAACTAGCCTCCAATGGTACATTCTGATCACATTGACCCCCCCCCCAAAAAAAAAAGCCAACCTTATGAAAGTCGTCTGCGAAATGAGCGCGTTTCAATGTGTCTGTGCATTGCCTTCGGTGGAGGGGTCGACCTCACCAACATGGCCGCCAAAACGGAACCGGGCAACGCGAGGGCTGTCACGGTCATCGGTCGCCCGATAAAAGAAAAATGGCGGCCACGTCAGACGCTTTGCGTTTGGTCGCGCTTGAGGACTAGCTACGTCGCTCAACAAAGAGGGGGGGGGCATCTGTCGCTTCAATCCGGTCTGGCTCTCCTCCAAATAGGAGATGGGCCGCAAACCAGTCGCTACGTGGCAAAATGTAGCGACGGCTACCTTCTGTTGGCGAGCTAGCTCGCCGTCCGCCGGGAGTTGTTTGCACGCTCACGTTTGCCCAACGCTAACGCGCGCCAGGGTCTGGAGCGGACGCTAGCTCGTGACACCCTTTGGCGCCTGCGGGTGGCGCTCTCAGAGACAAAAGCGACGTTTATCAGCGCAACTTTCCGATGGGGACGGCGGAGCTGCAGCCGCACGCGCGTCAAGCGGCGAAAGGGTCGGGTTGTCGGAACCTCACGGGTGATCCTTTCAAAAGGTCTTCGGTCGAAAAATCCCGAACGGATGGAACCGACCGGCCGCACCGACTCCCCCGCACTCCTTTTTGATCAGCGCCACTTTGAGCGACGGAAGAAGCGATCGTCAGCAGAGTCCAGAAATCAAGCGCGCGGCCCGCCCGAGCGCGCGCGCGTTCGCCGACGCGCGTCATGCGATTTACCGGAACGCCCCCGCGAGCGGTTCGATTATTGGATCGAAAGCAACCTCGTTGGAGAAAAAAAAAAAAAGTCCAGCGGCGCCGCGCGGCGGGAGCCCGCCCTTCAGCGCCGGGAAACACGTGCGCTCTTTTTTAGCGCCACGCGCGCTTGGCGTTCCTCAGGGCTTGGCTCGGAAGCGTCTGGCCTCACCGTGCTCATTTATGACGTTATTCTTGGCCGCCTGCGACGCGTCCCGCAACCGCTCCTGACGTGATGTCAAAAGGGCTCCGGTTCGGACCATTAAAAGCGCTAACGTGAAAAGAATGTGCGCTTTTTTTTTTTCTCCAATGGGGACTTTTACGATTTCATCTGACTTTTTGTATTTTATTTCGCTTTGCGACGGGCCGACCGACCGCGGTTCCCCGCTCGATTCCCGCCTTGCTCAATCTTCTCTTCAATGCGTCCGCTTTACACGTGTCCACTTTTGGCTCTTTTTTTTTTTTTTTTCCCTCTCTTCTTCCCTGGCAGGTTTAAAGAGCGCACATGTTTTCTGGTTTTCCCATCATGCACCCCGTCGCCACGGCAACGCATGAATGTGAGCGCAAATCATCAGAGCGACGCTGCGTTCCAGGTGAGCGTTTCACGGCACGTCCTTGTTTGTTTTGTTTGCTTTTTTTCAGCCCCCCCCCCCCCCCCGCCCCCCAAACAATTTCATGGCAAGGGAGGCTCTCCGGGATGTTTGAAGACATCGAATAATTCGCACCGTCTGAAATCAAACAAACGGGATTTTCAACCCGCTGGTTTCGACAGGTTTTCGTCATAAAAATGATCGGACGGCCTTGAATTATTCTTGATATTTTTCCAGAGTTGTCAGATATCAACATTCAAATGTCATATTCGACTCCCAATTTTTCAATCAATATTTTCTGAACATGTGACATTCATAAAAAGGATCCTTTTTTTTTTTTTTAGTTCATGTATTTGTCATCTGGAGTATGCCGGACAAATGCTGTACTTGGCCACCCCATGAAAAATGAAGATATATATATATATATATATATATATATATATATATATATATATATATATATAGAGCTGTAAAACGATTAAAAAATGTAATCTAATTAAAAACTCAACTGTCATAATTAACTCAAATTAACTCAAAGTTAATCGTGATTACTCACTCATTTTTTATCGTTTCTGAATTTCCTTTGATATTTTTTTGTCCTATTTTTCCCCATTTTAATGCTCTCATCAACATGGAATCATGAATCCGTTTTCTATGTGCAAAATGCAAATATTTACTGAAATAACAATTTCGAGATTCAATTTGACATGAACATTTTTCGCTTGGAGCAGTTATTCACACATTATCTCTCACACAATATTACTGTCCATCAACAACAGTGAAAAAAATATCTTGTCACACAACAGCTGCTTGAACAGCTCTTTTTATGGAATCAAAACAGCGCAATATAACATTATAAAGTGCACATCTAAGGTAAACTAATACTCAGTCTATAATGGATTTAAGCAATGGTTGCATACTTCGTTTTTCTCAAATTTGCTTAGATCATTTATTGGAGCACTTTGCAGCAGAAGTAGTAGTAGTAGTTGTAACACAAGTATCAGAAGCAGGTAATAACCTAAACTACACATACATGCAGTAAAAAAATCATATATCTATCTTTCTGCATCACAATGTAAATATGTATATAATTGACATTAATTAATACCTTTATTTAACAATACGTTTAATAAATAATTTTATCAACCCTGATTTCACTATGTATCATTATTCATTGTTTTAAACGTAAGAAAGCATACAACACAAACATAAAGTCGAACCGAACAAAAGAACTACAAGTCCCAAAGGTCCAACCCGGAAGTGGAGCGCCGGCTTAATTAACCCCAGCTGCAAGCAATTTACTTCGTTTAAACGTCAGGTTGCAGACGGACAAACATGACAACTATGCAAAAACGAGCTCAATAAAGACACCCCTGTTCTAGCAACATTTTAGCCCACGCTGTTTCAATTGCCGATTGCGAATGGCAACTGACTGTGATTGCATCGCGATGCGGCAAACATAAAGCACAGCGGACACAATCAAAGCAGACAAACAAAGCAACCGATCGTGACCGAATCTAAAAGCTATCTTTACATATCTGACTTGATAAGAAAAGCAAACGCGTAGCTTACCATTTGGGCCATGCCGACGACGAAGCGAGTGTATTCACTCGCGAAACAAAACGCTCTGCTGCTTTTAAACATCGCGAGAACGGTCACCTGTCAGTGGCAGCCCCGCCCCTCTTAAAGCGCCAGGTCAATCCAACAGGAGTCGTTCGATGCAATGCGAATGATTTCAGCTTGAGTAAAGCTGTGGGCAATGTTGACAGGCTTGCATGCAGTAGCCATATATTTAGCTACGGCTTCGGCAAATGTGTTCTTCGTCGTGTCATCCATTTTCTTCGCTTTGAAATGATCCATAGCTGTCTGTCTGAGACGAGGGGGCGGAGTTAAGCACGTCAGCTGTGTGCTTGGCCATGAAGTGGTATTTCAGACTCGACGTGCTATGATGATAGCTCGGTTTACGACTGCAAAACATACAGGTAACTTTGGTCTTGTCATTGGAACAATCTGGCAACTTTTTCAAAGTAAACTTTCCATTCCTAAACTATTTAAGTCTCCGTTTTCAGTGTCTCGCGCTGCCGTGGCTGGCAAAACAAACGTGCGTGGACCTGTGCAGAGCGATTGATGTTTTGTTTCTGGGTTTATTTATAGAGCAACGTAACATCCGCTGTGACGTCTGCCGCGTTAATCTCGCGAGAAACTTTTGATCCCGATAAAATTCATTGAAATTAATGCCGATAAAAGCGCTAAACTGACAGCTCTAATATATATATATATATATATATATATATATATATATATATATATATATATATATATATATTTTTTTTTTTTTTTCGGTTGCGTGAAAAGTCGATATCTCTGCTCACAAAAAAAAAAAAAGGTTGGGGCCCCGAGAAGCTTCGTCCACATTGACGGAGCTAATCTGCCCTTGTCATTTTCCAGTCTGAACGGAAAGAGCTCATATTTGCAAATTCGGGCCCCTGAATGCATTTTCACTTTTGCAGCGTGATATGCCATGGGCGTGTCGAGCAGGAGGAGATTGAAAAAAAAACAAATCTCAAGAATTTGTGGCTGCAAATCTGCAATTTGGGTGTGCTTTCGAATGTTGCGATCCATTGCGCAATCCAATCCAAAGCGCTCAGACGTGAACATTGGGTCCCAGGAGCCGAGAGTCGAGCCACCCAAAAAATGGAAAGAGTCTGCCTTTTGGCCTTTGGATCATCGCGGAGGCTTTGTGTCCCTTTGCGCCTTCCAAAGACCAAGCGCAACTTTTTGCTGCTTTTTGCCGCTCGGACTTGGCGAGGCGGAATTTGGGCGCGGCCGTTCCAGGGTCGTTTTGTCGATGGCAATCATCGCCATTTGGGCCAGGCCAGATCGGGAGCGAACGTCATCTTTTGCAATTCCAGTGGAGAGACGCTGGCGCGTGTGCACACTTCAAACGGGCCGAGCGCCAAGTGAGTTAAAACGCGGCGTGTTGATGGAACAACACGCACATTAGCGCCGGCCTTGTTGCCACAACAGCCGCAAAGTTGCACAGTGGCAACAGCTTGTTTTTCGGGCAGCGGCAAGGTGAAAACCCCGCGGGGGGCTCCGTCTGCCGCCTTTCCGGTCGCGGGAAGCGCCGCACCCGGGCGGGATCGGCGTTCCCGTCGTGACCTTTGAAGACTCCGCGTGGGAAAGGGGGGCAACTCGAAGCCTTGAAGTTGGCGACGTGGAATTTGCCCGTCGAGAAGCCACGGCCACAAAGGCGCCGGAAGTCGAGCCGGTTGGTGGAAAGTCGCCGCGGCCGAAGGGGCAGCCGGCGTCTGCCGTCCGGGGTCGCGGCGGGCACATCGGGACATTTCCAGCGTGACCCCTCCTCTTTTTCGTCAACGGCTACCCAAGTGGCGAGAGAGAGAGAGCGATGACCCCGGATCGCAGGGCCGTTGAGTTGTTGTCACCGAATGCGGGCGGGGCACGACGGCCGAGTCTCAAGGTCAGCGCCAAAACGAGTCTCTCGGGGGTTCGCTTGGCCACGTGAAATCGGGTCGCCTTCCGCACCCCAAAAAAATAACAAAGTCTCAGCAAGGCGATTTGTGGCCGGAAGCTGCCTCGGGATCCTTTTTGCCATTTCCGGGGGGGGTCGACACGAACGAGTCGGGAACCGAGCGCAGGGATGGCAGCTCAAAGCGCGAGAAGAAGCTAAATTTAGCCGGCGCGTTTGTTTGTCGCCATTGCCGCTGGCGGCCTCCGGCGGGCCTATGCAAAGGCGGCCCCCCCTCCCCACTTTCAACTCGGGCACGTCGTGTGTTGACTCAAGTTAGCGCTGCGCCAGGTGCGGCGGCCATTTATCAGCGCGTTAGGAAAATGACGGCTCACAGCTGCCGCCGCCCGACCGCGGCCGCGGCCGCCGCGAGCCGTCGCCTCGCGGCCGCCCTCTGAGAAAAGAGCGCCGAATGGCGGGCAAAAGACAACAAACGGGGCAGGAATAACACCGCGGCTTTTCCTCGGGGTGCGGGGGCACAAAGCCTTCTTTCCATAGCATTTACATGACGCTTTAGACTGGCAAATTGGCTCCAAAACGGCAGGTGGACGCCACCAAATAAAAATAGATTGCGTTTGCCCGTTGTGGCGATGCAACGCGGCCGTCCTCGGATGGCTTCGAACGGACTCGTTTTTTTTCTTCCACGAGTGATGAATGCGGGCAAAGGGCAAAGGTCACTTTTCTCATCTTAGGCCAAAAGGGCACCGCTGGCGTCCGCTTGTGCCCAGCAGAGACGAAAAACGAGCTGTCGAGTGCGGCAAAATAAACAGTCGACCTCGCGCTCCACCTTGTCCTGTGTCATGTTTCCGTTTGTGACCACCAGGTGGCACTGTGGGGCTTTTTCCTGCAGCTGCACACCTGTTGGTCGTTAGGTCATGAGTGGCTTTGAAAGGACTCCCAATTCCCCCCCCGGCAGACACGGGTCCCGTCGTTGCGGCGGTCCCGCTCGCGACTCGTGGCTCCAATCCTCGGCAGCGATCGGGAGACGCCCCCCACCCACCTATTATGACGGCAGAAGCTAATGGAGCGCGACGTGGTTTGCAGGAGCGTGAGGTTCTCTTGAATGGCCACCAGGGTGTCCGGCCACGGCGGCCCCCCACACTCCCGTTGGACGCACCAATGCAGTGCGGGGACGTGAGAAGACCTGACTCTTGAGGAGATGAGCCATCCATCTCGGGGCTTTTTTCTTGGGGGGGGGGGTTGTTTTGTTTTTCGCTTTGACCAATGTCAGATAGAAAAAGAAAAAACGATTTTGTTTGTTTTTTTTCGTTGTTGTTTGTTAATTGCCGCTCTCAGGTTCGGTTTCCTGCCAGAATAAACATACAGCAAATAGAATTAGAGGCGCTGGACTTGGCGCTAGCGCACAGCGCCGCCTTCCTTTGCCCGCGTCAGGCTAATGCCGCCACGCCAGGCGTGCGGACTCGTTTTCGAGCGTTCGTTGCCAGCTGAGGACTCTCGGCGACAACAAGCGCGCGCTCGTGACCTTTCGCCGTGTTTTCTGTGCGACCACCAAAGCCAAAATTCCCAGCTCGCGTTTCCTGGTGTGTGTGTGTTTTGGGTTTGTCAGCCCCCATCATCCCAGCACGAAGGAAAGTCACTCAAGTCTGGAAATGGCAAACGCCGCCTGTGTGCACACAAACAAAAAGTGACGGTGTGAACAACGGCAACTGCGGATAAGCTGAAGGCGTGCACGCGCGTGCGCGCGCGTGCGTGTGCGCGCTGTTCAGTCAGTCAGCGATCCCGCCTTGCTGACGCGCTCAATCTCACACCCTCTGACGACTGTGGTCTCAAGCACTTCAGCAGATAGTTATCTGGGGCCGTTTAGTGCACACAAAGCTTGTGTGACACGCACGCACGCGCGCACGCACGCACGCGCGGGGCCGTGTTTACACAACAGCAGCCGTGCGAAAACGCGCTTGACGTCCAAATGTGGCTCAAGCGTCTTGGCTTGGCCCCCCCCAAATGAGCCAGGACAGGAGTTGGCCATGTTAGCGCCTCGCCGGGGGCCGGAAACGGCGCTCGTTCGAACATCCGCTGCCACGGAACCGAGGAGACACGGAGCCGTCGGCGCACTTTTGCTTGCCACCCGCCATCAAACGGGACGCCCAGATGACCCGAGCCCCCCATGGCCACCCTTTGACGCATTCCGATTGCAAAAAGAAGGCTCAAGGGCCCCGATTCCGTGGCCTTGATCGCTTCAAGAGAGAAAATGTCGCAATTAGATCGGCCTGGAGGATTCGTCGGCCCCAAACTACATTTTGCCCGCCCCCCCATCTGAACAACAGCACACACCGTTTTTTTTTTTTTCTTTCAGTCTGGCCGCATGATCGAAACTTGTCCACGCATTGAACGTAACGTCTGAAAGCCCCTCCCTCAAAAATAATCATCATAATTGTGATGTTATGAGTCGAATAACATAAGAACTACATTACCCAGCATGCCACAGTAGTTGCGAGTTGAGAGTGAAAACTTGAAGGGTCCTCGAGTTCTATCCAACACGCCTCGTCTCCTTTATTATATATTACGAGAGACAACGCAATCATAATAATAATCATAATAATAATCATAATTATTATTATTATTATTATTATAATTAATAATAATAATAATCCTGGACACACCCTTGTCAAATAATGGCGGAAAGAAAAATGGATTGCTTCTTATTTATTTCATGAAGAGTGTTTTTGTTTTGTTTGTTTTTGAAATAGTGCTAGTTGGTTCGTTTGTTTGTTGCTGTCAAGCTAGCAGAAAGAAAAGGGCTCATATTTGGTGAGGTGAGGCGTGCTTTGGGGCAAAACAATCTATCTTTCCGTTTGCCATCATCCCCCTTTTTTTGTTCCAAACTGACCTCGCCCCCGTCAGAGAAGGGAAAAGTGATTTGGCCCTCGCGGGAAAGCGAAAGCTTTTGATGGCCCTTTTCCTCTTGTCTTGGAATGTGTTTTCGTGCGGCAACCAAAATGTTTGGTGACATCACGACCAATTGCTCAAGCACTATTTTTTGGGGGTGTGTCCCTTTTTTTTTTTTTCCTAGTCATCGCTCAACCTTCACCAGCACGCTCGCCCGCGTGGACGAGGCAGCGAAAGCGAAAAGGAGACCGCGTTGCTCGCCGTCTTGGGTTACGCGTCGTTGGGTTACGTGTTGGAGTATGGCTCCTTGAGACTTCTTTTTTTTTAGGGGGGGTGGGGGGCTCTTCTCACGATGGAGCCGTCTACCAAATTTCGGGCTCCTCGGCGGAACTGGGGCTGCCTTTTCAAAGATTGGCCTTTCGTATTTCAGCGCGGTGACCAAAAAAACAAAACAAAATGTCTGCCTGGAATGAAAATGGCAGACTTCCTTGGGCATGAACTGCGAGACATTGTAGGCAAACGTTTATTGACATGAGGAAGCGCTTTCAAAACTTTGGACCATGGCGTTGTCTCGCCAACACGACCGCCGCGGGAAAGAAAGTCTTCTTTGCGGACGCCTTGACATGGAGGGACGCCCTGACCAGCGCCGCAAATTGCATCGGATCAGGGAGGACTTTGCCGTCGGAGCAAATTGCCGAGCGTCTTCGTCAGAGGGCCGCTCGCGCAAAATCGCAATAAGTTAGAAAATCTCATGGGGGGGCCCAAAAACTGCAGAGGACGAGCTCGTTTGGCCTCGCTTGGAGATCTTTCTTTTTGCTTATTTGCTGGTCGCGTCGCATTCACGCGCCAGAATCGGAGCTTGGAAAGCCCCCCCCCCTAAGAATGGGGGGGCGCGACGCCGTTTCCACTTCAATGAAACGCTCGACTCATGGCGGGTCTGTTCAAAATGGCCTCCACCGAGAAGGACAGGGACTCGCCGGCGGCCATCTTGGCCCCGCCCGGCTGGGACAGGAAGTCCTTGGCGCAGCCGTCGGCCGTTTTGCCGGCCCGCGCGTCCCGGCCGGAGCTTTCCCGGAGCTTGCGCGCCGCCTCCTGCAGGAGCTCCTTGCAGTACGGCGCCGCCCCGCCTCCCCCGCCGTCGCCCAGCGAGTGTTGGAGGAGCGAGCGGAAGCCGGAGTCCACGTCCAGCGAGAGCTTGGCGGCGTCCCTGGCCGGGAAGGCGTGTCCAAAGCGCCTCTTTGGCGGGTAGAAGGCAGAGTTCTCCCTGGCGCCGGCAGATTTGGGAGGCGGGTCCCGAGAGGAGGCGGCGGCCCGCGGGCCCTCGCCGTCCTCGGGCTCCCACGGCGCGGCGCCGGGCTTCGTGTTCTCGGCGGCGGCGCTGAAGAGGCACTGGCGGTAGAGCAGGGCGTCGCCCAGGTTGGCGGCGGCGGCGGCGGCGCGGGGCCACACCACGAAGCCCCCTCGCGGGTAGTGGCGGTAGGCGGCGGCCACGCCGGCGTTGGACGGGAGCAACTCGACGTTGTCGCAGGACGCCGGGTACGGCGCCAGCGCGTCCAGGCGGGCGGGGCCCAGGCACAGGTCAGCGGCGGCGGCGGCGGCGAGTACGCCGACTTGTAGGCGTTGTAGTCGACGGCGCGGCGCGCCGCGCGGTTGGCGAAGAGCAGCGGCGACGCCCGGCCGCTCTCCAGAAGCTCGCGCTCCTTGTACTCGCGCTCCAGCATGATGCTCTCCAGCTCCTTGTCGGCGAAGGCCCGCCTCTTGCGCATGCGGTCGCTCAGCGGCGGAGGCAGCGACGGGCCGGCGGCCAGGAAGGGGTCGGACGGCAGCGGGCGGAAACCTGTCCGTGGGGGGGGGGCACAGCAAACGTCAGGGGCTGCCATCGCCGTACGGCGCATCCGAGCTTCCGAGCCTTGGGCGGAGCCCTGCAAAGGGCCCGCGGGAATACCAAAACGCTTCTTTCAAAACCCGATCGCAAAGGGCGGCTGCTTGTACTGGCCTCATCTCGGAAGGGGATGGGGGGTCGGGGGCGCATTTTGCCACCTGCCGTCCACCGAAAACGGCATCGGGCGCTCCCCCTGAGCGACTGGGAGGTCACGTTCAGTCGACGGGCAAGTGGCAAAATGGCCGCCGGCTGAGACGGCCAAATGCGGCCGCCCAACTCATATTCCGCAAACGCAACGTGAGCGCGGAGCGGATGGCGTGTTTGGACTGGTGGAGCAGATTCCTGTCAAGAACGCACTTCCCCTCGAAAAGCCCCAAAGACGAGCGCTGTCGTTGCCAGGTTTTTTTTTGTTTTTTTTTACCTTCCAGGATGCTTTTGGCCAGCAGAGTTGATGGACGAACATGCCTCTGATAGATGGGCCTCCTCTCGGACGCAACTTGTTTCCCAGACAGGCCTTTTTTGTCCTGAAAAAAAAAAAAAGACAAAAAAAAAAGACATGAGGTCACGCGCAAATAAGATGCCGTCGTCTCCGATCGAGTCCGAGCCGACGTCCGCGTCTTTCACTTATTCTGAGCGCACATCGATCCAAAGGAAATCGGACATCAATGTCTTTCGTGTCTGAAATAGTCGGCCGCGTCAAAATCGAATTGGAAACGTCGGAAAATGGACTCGTCAGAACATTTGGTCGGATTAAAACAGATTTTCTTCACGCTTATTAAATCACCTGAAACACATTTCAATTGAAAATGTCAACGAATTTTGCATTGCCAAACGTGTTTAGCCTTACATTACATTTCAACTGTTTAGCACCCCCCCCCCAAAGGGGAAAAAACCGGTGAAAGCTAAAAAAAAAAACTCAAATGGAGAATAATTTTATGAATGAAAAAAAAACACAATTTGAGCAGGAGAATCAACTAGAAGCTCACCAAAGACGTCGTGGACATTGTTGCAGTCTGCGAGTTTGTAGAAGAGAAAAAAGGTCAAATCAAATGGAAGGGATTTTCGAAACCGGCCCACAAAATGAAGACATAAAGTGGCAGTAAATGTTTGTCGAAAAAACGCGCATCGCATCGCATGGCTCACTTTTGAACGTTTCTTTCAAGTGGAGCGAGGAGCGGCGCGCGTGTTTGACTTTTCGGCACGTTTTTGGGAAAGGCCGACTTTTGGAAAGAGCTTCCGACGCTCGCGAGTGGAGAAAGCGCGTCCGAGCGTTTTTGGACCCGTCGGGCGGCGGTTTGCGCGTCGCTCGGCGTCGGGCGAGCCTCTCACCTCGGTGGCCTGCTGGCGGCGCAGCGCCACCTGCGCGGCCATCACCCGCTGGCGCTCCACCACCAGCAGGCAGTTGGCGCACTGGCAGTCCCTCCAGCGGCAGAAGCGCTTGTGGCCCTTGAGGCACGACACCACGCCGTGGTTGCGGCACCGCGCGCACTTGGGCGTGCGGCTCAGCTTGCGCCGCTGCTCGCCGGGGCTCAGGCCTCCGGGGAGGCGCGGCCGGGCGGCGGCGGCTGCGGCGGCTGCGGCGGCGGCTGCGCGGGCCTCCCCCGCCGCCGCGCTCGCCGTCGCCGTTGTCTTCCTCGTCGTCGTCGTCGTCGTCGCCCTCCTCCTCCGCTCGCTCGTCGGCCTCCGCCTCCACGCTCTCCACGTCGATCTCGAACTCGCAACCCTCGGTCATGTCGGCGAGCGCCCTGAGCGTCAAAAAAAAAACTTTTAGGGTGCCGTGTCTCGCTGCGTCAAGCGTCGCCCGCACGCATGACCGCCAACTTTACTCGCCACCTTTTTTTTTTTTCCATTGGAAGTTCAAATCTGGACGCTCGATGGCCGACCGGTTTATTTCGTCTGAATTAGGATTCTGCACCTTTTGACATTTTTGAAACGGACCTTCTGCAACCAGGTCACGGTCAAAATTAGATATTTTTCCCCCTTTCCATTCAGTTTCACGCCCCCCCCCCAAAAAAGGAAATTCAATATCGGTCCGAGTAGGCCTTTTTTCACGGCCTTATCTGAGTCGGGTAGATAGATGGGCGAGATCCCATGACAGCATTTTTCTGTCTGCCATGTTGACAAAATATGCACGCGCGGCAGCGAGAGATCAGCTTTCATTTCTCTACACTTTGAACCAAAAAAAAAATCCCCAACGTATTTCTAAAGCCACGAATAATGATGCATAATACACGAATTCCCCCAAATAATTATGTCAAAAGTGCAGCATTCTAAACCGGACTGTACTTGAAAAATGTTCTTAAAAAAAAAAAATAAAGAATCCAGACTGTAGGAACGGATAATTGAACAGACGTGTTTCTAAACGTACAGGTTTCGAATCCAGACTATATGACTAAAACAATCTAAAATAACAACACCTGTCAAAGTGCAGAAACCCGAAAAGAAAAACTTCCAAGATAGACGAAGCCGTGTCCTCACTTCATCCAAACCGATTGGCGCGCACGCGTGACGCTGTACGTGCCGTTGTGACAGCCGGAATGGAGACTAAACGTTTACCTCCTCCTCTCCAAGCGTTCTCCAGCCCGCTGGAAAGTTGCGAGCGCCCAATCAGCCGTGAACGAACGGACGGACACCTTGCGAAAGTGCGCCTTCCAGAGCCGGCTGAGCAGAGTCGGCCGTCGCCTCGCCGTCTCCCGGCAACTCCTCTCCCGACGCCACGCCCACACCGCGCCGATTGGCTGCCGACCCAAGGAAATTCAAACAAAGCGACCAATGGGGAGGCGCCGAGCTTCCGGAGGAGTGGACGACAGACAAATCCGCTCGGTGACGCTCGACCAAAGTTGACGTGACAATTTAACGGACGTCGAGTTGTGGTTTGAAGTTGAAACAAGTGGAAAAGGGCGCTTTCGAACCAACGCGTTTTGTGTGGTGCTCTTGCGGATTGACGTCTGGCGTTGGTCGAGCTAGGCTAGTTAGCTCATCTCTTCGACCAGCGTCTTCTTTGGACGTCATCTTGAAATGTCTCCGAGCAACACGTTTGCGTGGTGTGTGTGTGTGTGTGTGTGTGTGTGTGTGGACAGTATATATCAGTGGTTCTTAACCTGGGTTCAGTTCGGTGAATGGATCTCAGGGGTTCGACGGAGCCTCTGCCGTGGAGGTTGAGACACACCCGACTCATCATGTCAATGAGAACTGACACGCCCGCTTGGCCATCACTGGCTGGTTCATTTTGTGCACAATTTAAAAATATATATATATATTTATATCTTTAAATTTTATTGAAGAGTTTTTCTGTTTTTAATAAATGCGTTTTTTAATGTCTTCAATTTTTTTTTTAAGTCATATTTTTATTTTTCATTCATGAAGGCTTCAGTGAATGTGCATAATCACAATCATCTTTCTGGGCCAAGTATGTGGAACACGCACGGAATTTGTCTGCGGCAGAACACGCTGCACAAGTACAGTATCATATGAACTGCTTGGATTCAGGACCTCGAACTGTCACGTTTGCGTGGTGGTGTTGGACCCCAAAAAGCAGGCAGGAGAGAGGAGCAGGTTGTACTTGACGAATTGTATTTAATAAAACACAGAAAATTAAGTCCAAAACAAAGTCCAAAGTATCAAACAAAAATCATGACTTCAGAGAAAACATAACAGGAACCGAAACATGACAAACCTGATGGCAGCAAACAAACAAACATGACCCGACACTGAATGCTCGGGGTGGGAGTCCTATTTAATAAAGCACTAATTGCCAAACGAGCAACAGGTGTGCAGCTGCAGGGGGAGCCCGGCAGTGCCACCTGTTGGTCACAAACCGAATCATGACACGAACAAAGTTCAAAACCACTGCTAGATATGTGAAATGAAATAACACAGGCACACATGTTGCTTTGGCGGCTAAGTTTGCTTTTACATGCTAGGCACACACACACACACACACACACACACACACACACACACACAGCAAACATATATATCTCTATCTATCGATCGATCGATCGATATAGATATAGGTAGAGATATATAGATATAAAGACACACACACACATTTTTGGGGGTTTGCTGGTTTATTTGACGTCACTATTTCCGTTGCATTTCTCCAACATGGAGCTGCGTGGCACGTTTGCGGCGGCCGGCGTGGACTCGGCGTACACTCGCACTCGCCTCACCCCCGCTGGAAGAAGCGGAAGTGTGCTGCCTGCCTGCCTGCGGTTCTCCGGGGCCCTAACTCTTCCTCCATGTGTGGACGAAGAAGGGGGTGGTGAAGACCTGCAGGTGCAGCCTGACTCTCCACTTGGTCTCTTAATTTACGACGGGGGTTATGAGCGGCCCCCCCACGCTGCAGTTTCCTGGCCAGGAATGCTTTGATCCGACGGGCGCGGGCCCCCGCTCGGGTCGGAGGGATGCGCCCGTCACCGGGGCCGCGGCCGCCTCGCCAGGTGTAACGCGTTCTCTGTGGCTCATTAAGGGACCCCCGGGATGAGACTTGGAAGGAATTCCTGCCACCCTCTTTGGGAAAGCAAAAAAGAAACGTTGCGCCGGGAAATGCGGGACAGCCTGTCGACCTTGAAGGTCTTCCAGAGGTCTTTGTGGAGAGGCTCCATTTCTTTGAGAGGGGGAGTCCTGGCTTCTCCATAACACCCCCCGCCCCCCCAACCCCCCCGTGAGGGCAAAGCCAAGGTTTGACCATTTTTATGAGGGAACCTGCTACCAATGGTAGGCCCCCGCCGCACGTTTTCCAGCTGCGGGCCCGGATCACGATCTGGGAATCTGGGACCCAATAAAAACTGACCCCGGACGCATTTCAGGTCTTCCCTCGCCTTCGGAGAAACGCAGTCAAGAGCGCAGCCAATGTGGACTTTTTAAGGCTTCGGAGACTGTCCCCGCTGTTTTTCTTGTCATCTGGGGGGGTTCTTGGGACACATTCCTGAAGCGATTCCGCCCCCTCATTTTTGAAGACGAGCAGGAGGATTTGAAATCGGTGTTGGGAAGGATCAAGTGCCTCTCAACGGCTTTCACTGCTTCGTTGATGTACTTCCAAGTCCTTCCAAAAGGGGGCGGCAGAACTCAGTGGTCGAGTCGTCCTCTCCCAGCCCACCGGGTGGGAGTTCAATTCAATCCCTGGCCATGTGTCATAGTGTCCTTGAGCAAGATACTGTACCCCCCCCCCCCCGCTCCCCCCCATCCGCAGTTGCGTCATCAGTCGGTAAACGAGGAAACAAAGGCTCCAAAGGTCTGGAAGCGCGAGAGTACACAAGTCTGCTGTCTTTGGAGACGCGGATTTGAAATGACGCTTGACCGCGTGTGGCCTTCCTGCTGGGAAGAGCGACGTCGGCTTGGACGAGGAGGAGGAGGAGGAGGAAGACGAGCAGCGGCGTGGGAAGCGGCCTGTGACGAACGCACACCGCGTCCGCTTCGGGACGGAAGCCGACAAGCGTCCGACAAGCGTTGTCTTCGTGGAGCGCGTTTGGCTTTGTGGTCTCGAGTTGTTGCTTTCATTTGTGCCGGTTGGCGCGTTTAGGACGCGGTCGGGCTCTCACTGGGCGCTTCGACTCCGGTACCACTTGTTTGGCATTCACGATTGAAACGTCGAGATTAGGAAAGAAACGCTCCGGAGTTCGACACTCTCGATCACGCCGTGGGGCCATTGGAGCCCCCCCCTTTTTTTGCAACTCGGCACAAGCGCCCACGTCGAAGCGCTAATTGTCGCATCCCACTGCAGCGAGGAAACGCGACGGACCGGCACCACCAAGCGGAGGTGTGGCGCGCATTGGACACGTGCTGAGTCAACGCTTCGCCGCCAGATGGCGCCATCGCTCTTCTTATTCTAGCATTGGCGTCAAAGTCAGGTCGTGGAGGGCCGCCGCTGTGCGGCATGTTTTCCGAGTGTCCCCGTTGCAAGGCACCTGCCTGAGTCAAATGAACAGATCATCAGCAAGCTCTGCGGAAGCCTGACATTGAAGATTGAATCTGCCACTAATGCCCGTTAGCGGCTAAATGGTTAAGATTATGATATTGTTTATTGTCCCACACTGGGGAAATTTACAGTCTACAGCAGCAAAATGGGGGCGGGGGGTGGAAAGAAGGGAAAAAAAATGGAGGGGCCCGCAAGTTTTGATCAGCCCAACTTGTAGCTTGCAACCAGATGTAAGACCAAAATGCCACTTTAATGTGTGTGCGCGTGTTCTTTTATTGCACCAGGAACAGAAGAGACCGCAAATCCAGTTTCACGCTCCGCTGCATATCGATGACGATCCGCTGCTCAGCCTCACAAGCTTCGAAGCGACCCAAGAGCGGAAAAATTCCCCAATTGTCAGGTCGGCTCATTCACCCGCCTCACGCCGGCCGCCCCTCCAATGAAGTATCCGCATTTGGAAGCACCGTGAAACGTCGTCGACCGCATCCGTGTGTTTGCAGGCCACCCGTTGAGGAACCCCTCGCGTGGCTCCAACCGACCGTCGACGGTTCTTTTGGAAAACGTGCTCTTTGTGTACTTTGGCGACGGATGCGGCGGCCACTTGAAATTGTCGGCCTTGAGCTTGGATGCGGGCTCGTCTGCCAACTAGTGGTGAACACCGTTATTACAACTTAAAACCGCCCCGCCGCAGAAAACCGTTTTGATTTGCTGTGTGGCCAATCGCTTTGAGATGTTTGAATCCAGCCCCCTGCCCCCCACCTTGAAATGTTGAAAGGTGACTTGTGACACTGCCCGAGTCGATTTCTCTTTTGCGTCATGCCCTTTTGAGTGCACCGAAGGGGTCGCGCCAGGGCTGTCATGCAACATTTGCTGCCGTTTCCGTTGCCGCCGTTTCTCGTTTATTAGTCACACTCAACACATGCTCACAATCATGACGACATGCTGACAGGAAGGAGACGTAGACGTGCGCACGTTCACCAGCGTTTGTACAAGTCCGGTCCAGACCGAGCCCGAAGCGTCCTAGCCGGACGAGTTCAAGATCCGCGAGTCGGCCGAATCCGAGCGCTCCTCGTAGTCGTCGTCGGGCGAGTACGGGCCCCCCTTGGCCCCGCGGCCGTCCCCGTCCCGGCCGTCGCCGCGGGGCTCCTCGGTGACTCTGGGGTGGTGCTGGTGCAGGAGCGAGGCCCCCCGGAAGGCCGGCCCCCCGGGGGCGGCGGCCGGGCCGAAGGGCGACGCGTATTGGGCGGCGGCGGCGGCGGCGCGTAGCTGGTACTGCTGCTGCAGGGCCACCGTGTTCCACAGCGTCACGTCGTTGGGCACCAGGGCGCCGGCCGCTCCCCGGCTCAGGGAGTTGCGCAGCACCAGCGGGTAGCGCGGGTGCTGCAGGGGGACCCCCAGCACGCCCAGCGAGGGCGACTCGGACGCGAAGCGCAGCGAGTCCGGCACCCGGAAGGCCGAGCCCGCCGACCACTTGGCGGAGGGCGCCGCCGGCCGGTAGGGGCCCGGGCCGTGCTCCAAAGCGTGCCCGCCCGCCGGCGGGAGCGGCAGGGGGTCGGGGCGCCAGTCCGGGCGCGGCTGCGCGCCCCCCTCCGGGCCCCGGCTGGACAGCAGCGCCTCGATGGCGCCCACCAGGTCGCCCCCGCAGCCCCGCAGGATGAGCTCCAGAACGGGCGCCTGGTGGCCCGGGAAGATCTTCTTGAGGACCTCCAGCGGGGGTCGCTTGGCTCTGAGGCCGAAGGGCGGCGGGTCGACGGGGCCGGCCGGACCCTCGACGGCCGCCCCCGGACTGGCGGGGCTCCTCCGGGGGCTCTCGGCGGCCGGGGCCTCCTTCTCCGGCGGCTCGGGGGTGCGGCGGGAGTTTGCTTTGGAGCCTTCCGGGGAGCCGGCCCCGTCTCGGTCCCGCTCCCCGGGGCTGCCGCCGCTCTCGGGCCCGGACGCGTCCCCGCTGGCCTCCTCTGGACCTTCTGCAAAAACGTTTTCAATTTGAATAGACAGCGATGACTCAACGTGACCCGCCCGATCAGTGTGGACACGCGCTCAACTTTTGTTCCGAATCAGCTTCTTCTTCCTGGTTACGACGCGACTCTCTTCTCGTTCATTCCCGCAGCTTCACTGTGCTTGACGCTGAGCGTCGAGAGAGCTCACTGTGGGTTGTCCCAATGCATTGAAACGAGACGAGTCATTGGATAAATGCTGCTTTTGTCCCGCCCATCGGACGCTCAGCGTCTCTGGGAGTCTACGGACAGTGGGCGTGTATGGGCTGAGATGAATCTTCTTTTTGATTGACAGCGAAATGAGCCAATCACTGATCTTTTGGCGCAGCTCATCCGCGGGAGCGTCTTTCAATTGTCATTCTGTTCTGAGTTGAACTGGAGACTTCTTCGAATCATTTTCGCGACAGATTAATCTTCTATTTCTGGTGGGTTTTATTGTAGTTGCTCGTGTTCGCAGACGGCCTTCTATCACCCCAGGGTGAGTTCGCGTATAGTCCTTGTTCTGGGATGCTGTCGCAACAGTTGTGCTTTTTTGGAGGGGCGGGGTTTAAAAATGTCATTTTGATGAAAATGAGCACAAGGGATCATGTTCTTGAAAAGGAACGGAGAGTCGCGTCTCAATAAACGGACGCATTTGATGATGTCGGTCGGCCGAAATTGAGCCCCCCCCCCCCCATCACCCTCCTTGACAGACCAGCGTGCGCCACTGCTGCCCGCTGAAGGCGAGAGGGGATTTCGGCTCGTCGGATGAAACGATTTGGAACGTTGGCTGCATGGCGAAAACGCATTGGAATGGACTGAAAAACACTTTGCTTTATTTTGGGCTTTTTTTGAGGGGGCAATTTCGCATCGCCAAATTGATGCAAATGTTGCAGGAAGCAGCTCAGCCTGCTATCCTCAACGTAATATGAATCTGAATAATCATCCACATAGGAGTGGGTTGCCCCCAAATCCCCCCCCCCTTTTTTTTCAGGCTACTTCCTCATTCGTTTGCATTGATTTTGGTCGTCTTGTTTATCTTGGCCTCCGCCTGAAATAATTGCAGAAGATCCTTTTCAAAATACGCACACCAGGCAGGAAAAGGGAGCGCCTCGATTTTTGTTGCACTTTGACGATGCATCTTTCGGTTTTGACGCCGTTGTTTTGGTGACATCGCCAAATTTAATTTTTACATGTGTGTAAAATAACGTCAGCTTAAAAACAACAACAAGGATATCGGGTAGCTTACAACCACGTCACAATGTTTTTGTAGTATTTTTGGACGCAATAAAATTGTCGTCGATCTTTTTGACAAAAGAACGCATTTAATCTGACGCGCGGAACAAGCAAGGTTCGTGTCCCGTTGGACATGTAACGAATCCTTTTTCAGAAAGTTGTTGTACACGCGCCGACGTGGTTTCTGGATGCCCTTTTTTTTTTCTTTCTAAAACGGGATTGTGCGGATCGAAATGTCAAATTAAAAACGGCGGCGGCGGCGTCTTTCACGAATGAATCTCAAGTATTTGCCCTTTTTCGGGCCGACGGGAGCGCAAAGGCGAAGAGGGCGCAGGAAGCAAATGGCCCCTTTCCTTTCCTTTCCTTTCCTTTCCGGCGGGGTCAGTTGCACCCAGACGCGGAAACGTTTTCACCTTTCGATCGTCGCGATTTCACGCGACAATGTCGCTGAGACGCATTTTGACGATGACGTTCAATCCGCCCCCCACACCCCCAAAAAAGTGACATTACGCAATAATTGACGCTCGGACCCGTGCACGGCAATCGCGGAGGTCGCGTCAGGGCGCGAATGTCACGATTTGCCACCAAAAGTGCAAACGCTCCTTTTCGTCGACACGCTTTCCGACTTGTCGCCAATGTTTTTTGTTGCAAGGACGGCTTTTTTTTTCTTCGACTCCGACGAGAAAAAAAAAAACCCAAAGAGGAAGAGAAGAACGTGAGCTGCACTCACTCCGCGGGCGGCTTACCCGGCCTCTTGTCCTGCCGCTCACTCCTCCAGCCGCCGGCGGGGGCCCCCTCGGCGGCGGGGCCGCCCCTCAGGGCCTCCGGGAGCAGGCCGTCCAGGCTCTCGTGGGCCTGCTGGCGGCGCAGGGCCACCTGGGCGGCCATGACGCGCTGCCGCTCCACGATGAGGATGCACTTGTCGCAGGCGCAGTCCTTGAAGCGGCAGTAGCGCTTGTGGCCCTTGAGCCACGACAGCACGCCGTGGTTGCGGCACCGCGCGCACTTGGGGGTCCGCTGGAGGGGCGCCCGCGGCGCCGGCGCGCCCACGTACAGGTACGGGGAGCCGTAGCCGTCCATGGCCGGTGCTCTGAGCGCGATGGCAGCGATCGAGAGGAGAGAGAGAGAGAGAGGGGGGAGTGGGCGGGGGCACCCGGCCGGGAGAGACGGCCGCTTCCCGCACACGCCCACCCGGCCGGCTCTCCGTCCAAAGGCGCGCTTGACTGGCAAGCTGCGGATTTGTCACCTCGCGCTCTTGACGTTTGCTGACTGGAGTGCCCGGACGCGCGCTTTCTGTAGAGAGGAAGCCAAGCGGGGCGCTCGGACCTCACCAAAGATGGGCGTCAAACGTCACGCCGCGTCGCGGAGGGAGGAGGGGATTCGCCGATGAATGAGGGCCTCACCCGCCCACGTGGATTTCTTTCCATTTCCAATATTGGAGTGAAAAACAACACCGCCACAATCTTACTTTGCCGCCGTATTCATTTGCAATAATATGTGCGTTGTAGGCAGAACAGCAGACTTCTTTTTTTACAAGACTTTCTCCTTGATTTGCATGATTTGCTTTTTTTCGTTCCAACAAGATCAACAAAAAAATCGCAGATTTGGCAGTAGGCATGCGGAGGGGTCGCATGTCATGATCTTTGTCTCGTTTGTTCATGTGTAAAAAAAACAACAAAAAACAAGAATTTAGCAAAAAAATCAGGTGACTTTTGCCCCTTTTAATCGGCTGAGCCGACCTCATATGACCCCAATATTCGTCATTAGCATGGACAGTGTTCTGAGCATGTTTTGGAGGGCTTTTGACATCACTTTTTTTTTTTTAAGAACTGCATCACATAACTCATTACGATAACACTAAAGACTGAAGACATTTCTTATTTTGCATGTCCGGCTTCTCTCTGTATCTGTGTATGCGGTGTAGATGGCGCTCGATAGACAGATCTAAAAGTGAGTTCACTTGTGCGTTGAAGAAACATCTCTTCAAATGTCTTCCCCCCCAACCCCCCCCCCCTCCTCAAACAATTTTCATTCATGTCGAGAAAACTCCCCAATCTTCTGAAAAGTGAATAGCTTGAAGAGTGTTTCACGTGGATGACGACGTGTATTGTCGAATAAGAAATGAAGACCCCAAATGTGGCCCCAAAATAAGCCCCCTGACCCAGATCCAGATCTGTACTGCGAGGAATATGCATCAATACTGTGAATTCATGACCCCCCCCCAAAAAAACATTTTTTAATGCATACAAGAGAAAAATATGGACAAGACGAACAGATGGTGTCATTCGCGTTGCAAGAACATCGCTCTAGTATTGATCTCAAGTGTCTATGACTAGCACTGCATTTTGCATTGTCAACACGTCGTCGTTCCACGCTCGGATTGGCTCGGTTCAATTGCTGAGCATGAAAATCTTGAGCAATGTCGCCCAACGAGCGGAGTGTCGAATGCGGATGATTTGCCGAGCCGTTAGATGAACTGGAAGGATGCCCGCGTTTTTCATATAACTCAAATCATTTTACCATGTCGATAAATCTTAAAATGTTTGAAAGGGGGCTGATCTGTCCAAAATAAACTCCATTCCTACTTTGACAGCATGCATGTGGAAAAAAATATGATTCAATATTTTGATTTTTTTTTTTCTTCATCAGATACTCACAGGCACGCCATTGTATTCTTTATCCTCCGTGAAGAGCAGCTCGCTGAGTGAGTTGTGGCAGTCTTCATGCATGTGTCCTAGACTGCCCTGCTCATTGGCATTTGGGTTTTTTCAGACTTGCATATGACCACATTCGGACTGTTGAAGTAGGAAATGGCGACTTTGAACTTAGCTTGCCAGGCGGTTTGAGGTTGGAATCGGTGATTCCCCATGGCTGGAGGAGGCTTGGGGCCATGCAAACAAAATGGAGGAGAAGACGGCCGTGATGAGGACTCACTCGCCGACTGCGGGGCGGGCCTGGCGCTCACAGGGCGGCTGAGTGAACGCTCCCCAGGGAGCAATGTTGGCCACGCGTCTCAATCGCAATTGTCTTCCGAGAATAGCCCCAAAAAGTGGACAAATACCAAAAGCAACTGCATACAATGCAGCACGTATGCCGATATCGACGCTAGCTACCTGGCTAGCTAGCTACCTGGCTAGCTAACTACCTGGCTAGCCACCTACCTACCTGGCTGGCTACCTAGCTAGCCACCTACCTACCTGGCTGGCTACCTGGCTAGCTACCTACCTACCTGGCTGGCTACCTGGCTAGCTAGCTACCTACCTGGCTGGCTAGCTACCTACCTGGCTGGCTAGCTACCTACCTGGCTAGCTAGCTACCTACCTGGCTAGCTAGCTACCTACCTGGCTAGCGAGCTTGAGAAACTACAGTAGCGGGCTAGCTAGCTACCGAGCTAGTTAGCCCGCTACTGTAGTTTCTCTATCTATCAATACAATGCCTCATTCTTTCTTGACATGGCACTTTCCCAACGCATCATTTGGCAATGACGGAATGCGGCCGACGATACGGGTGTCTTTGTATTTGTGTATTCGCGCTTACATGACAACAGTTTGCAGTTGTTTTTTCAGGACACAGCGGTTCAACCAACGCCTGTCACAATATGATCCGTTTCCTCTTCTGTGGTTAGCGTCACAAAATCCACTCGATGCTCACTGAGCTGAAGTCTCAGCAGACTTTACGTAAGGACAATTGGCATGCCCGAGTTTTTTTGTTTCTTTTTAACATTGTTTCCCGTTCTGTGGCTCCGGTCACAAAATCCCTCCGAGTCTCACGAGAGGATCAAGCCCGAAATTTCGATGCCAAACAAAACGCCGAGCCGGCGAGGTTTTCGAGCAGGGAGGGCGGGAGCAAAAGCAACGGCGAGACACTTGCTTCTCCCCGTGATGAAACGGGCTCCCTGAACTAAAGTCGTAAAAGCGCCGGCCATCAAAGTCAATCTTGTGTAAAATCCAATTAAGTCATTATCTGACTGATTGTATCTTTAATTGAAAACAGAAGTGACAGTAAATTTGTGTGATCTATCAGCATCGATCGATACTAGCGCCGCCGCTGATTTATGGCGGCGCGGCGCTTATAGGTAACTCCACATTCTTCGCCCTAAAACCACTCAGGGATGAAATTAAGAGTAAGTGCGTTTCATAAAGGGGGGGGCCGGGAGGGGGGGGGCGGACAAGACGCCGGCGTTATTGATTCCAGCAGATGGGGCGCGACCCGCCGAGTGTCGGCGAGCGCAAAGAAAACACTTGGACTTTGTTTTTGCGCCGCCCTCCATCATTTCAGCCCCGCACACACAAACTTGTAGCCACATAAAGTGCGGAAAACACTTCCCGTGAAGAATCTCCGTCAGGCGCCTTCACATTTTTACGCTTGCAATATGAAAACGGATGCTCGTGTGGAGAAAATGACTTACGGGGCTCATTCGGTTTAGCCGCACGAGACTTTTTTGCGGGCGGCGGCGGCGGCATCTCCTCCCAAATGCTCAGTCGGGCTGCCCCAGTCACTCATTCTCCAATTTTAGGTTGTTCTTAAAAAGTCGTCAAACGCTCGGGATGGAGTTTGGACTCTTCTTGATTGGACACAGTGAGTCTTTATTTGAGCATGAAACAGAAAAAGACGACGACCTGCAGAAAAGAAATCGACATAGAAATGAAACAACGTCGGGGGGGGGGGGAACCCCGACTTGCAATGACAACAACCAACTGGAAGGAAACGCAACCATTTTGGGACACGGAAACACAGCGATCGGAGCAAGAAGCCGAAGAAGAAAACATGAGAGAATGAAAGAAAACGTACAAAAACACAAACGAGAAAGCGACAGAAAAAGCAAACGCAAAATGAAAGCAAAACACACAACGGAAAGACCAAAATTCGTGTCACGCCCAGAGGAGAAAACGAGCGGCACGAGAATGAAACCAGAGAAACCAAAGAAAAGTCCGAAGAAAACAAAGTGGGAAAGAGATTCAAGGCCTGAGGCCTGATTCACGCTCAAGCTCGATCGCGCGCGAGCCGAAAAAGGCGTCGACTGTCCAATCGATTCGCGGCGACGCAAAGTCACCGGCCCGCTCGCGTTCATTTGGCCACGGCGTCTTCGTCGACGACGAGGCGGTCGGAGCCGCCGCTCCCGTCGTCCGGCTCCGGCTCGACGACGGCGGGGTCGAACGCCGCCGAGTCCCGGTCGCCGCCCGCTGACATGGCTGCACGCACACGCACAGAAAAACAAAACAGATCGCGATCAACGATGCGTTCCATTTCCGAAGGGATCTCAGGCAAAGAAATCCGTGTACGTCCCCAAACCGTCGTTTTCAAGTGTGTGACTTTGCCGGGCTCGTCCAAAGTTTCATGATTTATTTTTTGGGGGGGGACGGGGGGGGGGGCATGTTTAGGCCCTCAAGAACGGCAATCATTTGGCGTAACGACAAGAGAAATCATTTCTTCAGGGACTCTTAGTAGCGTGCGGCGATCTCTGATCAACAAATTCAGATTGATCAAATGTTTTTTTTAATCAATAAAAAAAAATAAATCAATCAGGCTGCTGGTCAGCACGTGTCAATTTCCCTCGACAAGGTCCCTCTACATTTCCGTCATCGCCGAGGGTCGCTCGGACGGACGGCGGCCTTGCCGCGGGCTGGCGCCCCCAACCCCCCCCCCCCGCCGACCTCCTCGCGCTCGTGTCGGGAGGTCATTTCTCTCCTGGTGAACTTCCCCGTTGGTTCGGGACGCTGACTTTTGGGGGCCCCCGCCGCTCAAAGGGATGTTTGTGTTGCAAGGTGCCGCGCTTGGGTGCCGTCAAAGCCACTGTGGGAGTGTGTGGGGGGGGGGTAGTTCAAGGTGCCGGGGGTGTTAAAATGAGGACGCGTCTAATTCACTTTCCTGTCACATCTGTTTGAGCGAGCCGAGTGCAACATGATTTTCACGCTCGGTGAGCTCCACGTAGCCGCCGACTCAATTATTGGCACTAATTAATGGCGGATTATTAACTCAGCCAATTTTAGACCAAGTCTGAAAAGACGTTTAAAAACGTCTTTGGGAGTGAATGAGTGGCGGTGAATCGACGACGCCTCCGTTAACGAGCAACGGCGGGAAAAGGATGCGCTTTCATCACGGCCAGGCCGCGCTACTTCCACCAATCTTGTCGCCCAAGATCATGAAAATGAATTTGCCGGTTGGCGCACTGGCGGCACGGCGTCATAGCGGCGAGATGGCTAAGCTAGCGCCGCATTATTGCGAACCCGCGACGGCAAACTCTTGCCTCGTGTGCGCCGCTCTTGAAATGAGATTCGGATTCCAAGTGCAAGCGAATGCAAAGGTAGCGACTCGGAAGCCGAAATTGCCCCCCCTTCGGTTGGTCGGTCAGTCGCGGGCGTTAGCTTACGCGGCAAGCGCAATCCACGCACACACACACAGCTACGGAAGTGTCGGCATCTCGTTGGGGATCCCACGGATGAACGGAGCGAAGGAAGTCGGGAAGGTCACGCAAGGACGCGGCGGCGTGGCGGCAAAATGGCGACCGAGCCTTTCAAACTTTTGACTCTCAAGCAATTGGGCTAAAGTTTGCGCCGAGCGTGAATGCGGACGGAATGCTAACATAGCAAACGCGGCAACAGAACATAACGGCGGCAGGACGCGGCAACGTCGGCGAAACCTTTTGCGGCCGGCCGAGAAGGAAATGAAGCGTCGCCGCGTTTCGGGGGGGGGCCGCCCTCGCCGCTCGCGGGGCCGTGATGGCGCCGACAGCGATTCAATCTTCACCATGAAAAGTAGCCCGTCACTTGACAAGGTTAGCTCGGGATGAAATGGCTCGCATTAAAACGATACGAGCACAAAGCGGCCCTGGACACTTTGCCGTGTGTGTGTGCGTGGATTCGCGCGCGCGCGCGTTCGTCATCATCAGCTGGCCCAGCGCGGCTTAATGATCCGGAAAACTCAGTCAAAGGGCAGTCAGGCGGGCGGGTGGGCAGGCGGGCGGGCGGCCTTTCAAAATGGCGGCTCACGACACTCCCAATGATGTTGACCCGGCGAACTTTCAGCCCCGCTTTTCTGTTTCCGGCGTCATGGCGCCGACGCGCCATGACGCCGGCAGCGACAGAAGGCGCGGGCGTGCGGGGTCAGAGGCTAATCCGGCAGCCGGGACCCTTTGCCCCCGTATTGTTAACCAATCTGCCCCTCGCTGGAAGACGAGCGGCGGCGACTCGGGGGCGGGAGGGGGGGGGGGGACGGGCGGGCGTCCTCTTCCCGCTAATGTCCACATCTCCATTCGCGCCCGATCGACTCCCCAAATGGCCCGTCCGTCTTCGGGACCCGCCTCGGTGAGCCGATCAATAATTGGCTCCTCTGCTCTGCGGGTCGCCTTCATTCGTTGAGGGCGGACGGACGGCGCAAGAAAAATGCCAAAGTAAAGGACGCGCGCACGCACAAAAGGGGGGTGGGGGGCGGAATACATTTCCGTGGCACGGCGCGCGCTGCAGACTTGCTCGGCGGCGCTTCCAAATCATGTTGGGGGGCAACTTTGGAAAAAGGACGGAGGAAAAAAAAATCACAAATTGTTGGCGCCGTCGTCGCTGAAACGGCGACGAGCACGTGGGCGGCGGCCATCCGCAGGCGGGTCTGCGCCCCCGCCGCCAAACAAAAAGCCCTTCCTGCTTCGCAATGGCAAACCACTCACGACACCCAAGCCGACTTTTGAGAAATAAAACAAGGAGCCACCCGAGTCGCTTGGGAGGCCGAAGTCATTCGCCGAAGAGCGATTCGTTCCCAAGGAAGCGGGCGGCCGCAAATGGCGCCATTTTCACCCCTTGTTGTCTCAAAAGGCTGCGGACTCCCCGCCCGGGGCCGACGGAATCCTCCTCGACCGTTCATTTCCAAGGTTCTTGTGGATTTTCACCGACTTCGGAGCCTTTCCTCAGCGATCGTCCGACTGCGGACGTTTTAAAGTGCACGGCGGCCATTTTAGGCCTTGGCGTGCCCGCGGGCTGCCGTTAAATGGCGCCGTCGCACAAGCCCTTCCGACTCACAATGACGCCGGTATCGAGCACGGAGACGACTGGAAGCCCTCCGAACGTTCTCGCTGACTCTTCTTCCCGTGGCCAGTTTCACACAGAGATCCCAAAGTGCCAACTTTGGGATCAGGGGCGGGGGCGGGCCATTGCCGCGCGGCAGCGACACGGCATCTGGCGATCTAAAAATGAGAGCAAGTTGTCGGCGGCGGCAGGGCGGGGACTACGATTGGATCGCGCTCCGGCGACAGGGGGGCTCTCCTTGCCCACGCGCGAGGGCATCAGAGTCGCCCCACGGCGGACGCTGTTGCTCGGCAGCTAGCGGGGGGGGGCGAGCGCGGTCGCGGGCGTCTATGGAAAAATCATCTCGGGACGCCGCTTATGGATTTGGCGGGTGGGCGCGGGGGGGGGGTCTATCGATCGGCAGGCCTGTCATTTGCATGGAAATGCCGCCGCTCCCGACGCGGCGTCTAACCGATGGCGATATCGACGCGCGCGCGCGCGACTTTCAATCGTTGCTTTCAAACCGCCATCGATCCCGAAAAGTTGAGCCGGCTAACTTGGCAAAGTCTCCGCAAGGACGGGGGGGCGAGAAGCAACGCCAAGCAAGATCCCCCCGCCCCCTCTGCGGTGGATCCTGGCGGGGGTGTGTGTGTGTGTGTATATACATGGAGGAGGGGTGGGGGGGGGGGGCTTGATGGACTGCGCCGTCACCTCCCCGCTCTGCGATTTACGATGGCGGGGCTGCTGACGAGCGCAGCGCAGTAAACGGGCGGGCCGGGGGGGGGGGGGGCGCGTATTTCACACGGAGCTGGCTTTTATGAAGAACACCGCCGCGGCTCTCCCCGGCAGCGCCGCCCGGCCCGCCGTGACGGATGGAGAAAGACGCATGACAAGCTTCATCATTGTTTGTAAATCTTAACTGTTCCCGCTCACTAACTCCAGAAGGCAATTTTGCGGAGACAGCGGGGACTGCGGAGGGGGGGTGGCGGGGGGGGGGTTGCCGATGGGCGGGGGGAAGGACGGCGGGCGCTGCTCCTGAAGGTTATGTGGATCGCTGTATTTGGCCAAGTGATTAGCCCTGGCTTTGGAAGCCCCCATAAATCTGCCACGGCGCCGTCGGGGAGAGGCCAGGCGCCCCCCCCCGACGGTTCCCGTCCACTTTTGGACAGCTTGGTTCGGGACCGAGCCGGCCGGCAAAGTTGGCTTCTTCTGTAGTCTCAGCTTGGGGCAAACGGGGACGTCGGAGCGCGGGGGGGGTCACGGCCGCCAGAAAACATCTCTGGCGTTGGCCCCCCCTGCGCCTTTCACAGTGAATCCCGTGAAGCAGGCGGGAAGTCGCGTCCGCTTTCCTCTGGCGTCCCGGTAACCGGACGACATCAAGGTCAAGGTCAAGGCCCCCCCAGTCTTGTCGTTGTGGCGGGGTCCCAGTCTTGCGTCTCCGCTCTCCAAAGCGGTTGTCGAACTTCGGCCGGCGCGCGAAGCTCAAAAGCGATGGGAGTCGGCACCTCCAAATTGGAGTTCCTCCGTAAGGGAGAGGGCGGAGCCTCATCTCCGGCTCGGGGCTTCCAAGCGCGAGATTGACGGGCGGATGGAGATCCGTCCTGAGCAATGAGTTGAGCCGAAAAGACCGGGCTCTCGAAGAACCGACTCCATTCCCGTTCTCTCGGTCACAAGTTGCGGATTTTGAAGGACCGGGACACCGGTTTCCCGGCAGGGTGTCTGAACCGCGCCCCCCTTGGAGTCCCCGGGCACGTCCCGCTGGCGGGTGGCCCGAAGGCCACCCCGTGGAGACTCCCCACCGCTCTGGGCGGGCTTGGTGATGAAGTGGCTGGGGCAAGGGGAACCCCGGGCTTCCCGGCTGGTCCGAACCCGGATGAGCAGAAGGAAACGGATGGATGGCTTTCGCCTCTTCACGCAAGACAGAAGATTCAAAGAAAAGAACGGACGAGTCTCGACTTGATCCAGGACGGGATCGCCGAGGAGAGACTTCCCCAAAAAAGGTTCAGTCTCTCGAAATCAGCCGAACGGCGCCTCGGCCGGATAAGATGAGCACGTCCTCTCGGCGGCGCTTGGAACCAACATGCCAGAGGTCCTGTGCCCCCCCCGCCAACCCCCCCGACATCTCCTTGCAGGAGACACGCTGACTAAATGCCACGTTTCTTCCTCCGTGTTGAGGTGAGGCGTATTATTCGTTATCGCAGGTGTGCTGGCCGGCGTTTCCTGTTGGGTGAGGGAGGGGGGGGCGGGGGCAATCGGGGGCCGCCAATGCGGGACCACCCGCGGGGGAAGGCGCTTGTGCTCTCGTAATGGAGCGGAAAGCCTTGGGCGGCGAGCGGGGGGGGCGAGGCGAGGCGCCCTCACGGGAAACCGGCAGGTGAAAGTCCAAAACAAATTTGGAGCGCATGCGGGGGGCTGCTGCAGCCCCGCCCACGCGTGTCCCGCTCTAACTTTTGGGGGCGCTGTCGGAGTTGCTGCGATTGGCGTCGAGAGTCGACTTTCACAGCTTTGGTTGGATTTTTTTTTTGGGGGGGGAGGTGAAGGCCACGTCATTCCTTCGTCGCACGACGGCCGCACGACTGTCACGCCAATCCTCCATTCCAGTCGCTCCAAAATGCCGCCGCTTGCCTCGAAAAGGGGCGCATCACTCCCACGCCGGCTCCCCATTTTCGAGTCGATCGTTTCTTTTCCGTCTTGGAATGGCCTGCGCCCCGCCGACCCGCGAGGCTTCTGCGCCCCCGCCCGCCGCCTCGGGTGGGGGCCAGACGACGAGTCGAGGTCGCGAGGTCGAAGCGGAGGCTCAGAGGGGACGACGGCGGTTGTTTGAAAGTGCTTGTTGTTCCTTGTGTTTGTCTTTTGACTTGTCTGTACACTGTCCTTGGGTGGTACTTTTAAAGGTACTTTAAATAGGTACTAAAAGGTACTAAAAGGTACTTTTAAATAGAACGAATTATTATCTTCTATTATTACTTTTGAGTCGAGTCAAAATGTGACACGCTGGACGGCGGGTCACTCACGGGCAGCCGCGGCCTCCAGGCAGTCGCCGTCCTCCAGGCTGAAGAAGGAGGGGCCCGGGTACTGGGGGGGGTACGTGGCCGCCAAGTAGTACGGGTGCACGTGGTACTGCGGGGACACGTTGGGGCCACCGTCGCCGTGGCCCACCTGGACGGGAGACAACAACCACAAAGACAGCGCACGCACGCTCGTCAGAGAGTCCTTCGCAGCAAAATGGCCGCGTTTTCAATTTGTTTTGTTTTTTTTCGCAATGTGATTTGAAGCATCCGTCAGCCGCCTCGTCCACACCACCGGCTGGCTGACAGCTTTATAAACGGTTCTCCAAGCGACACTCGCCTGTGAAAAATACGGCCCGGATGGGACGGCGAAGAAGCGAGCCCCCCCCCCCCGCACGCAAACGCGCCCCTTCGCATTCTCGTCATCGCACGGACGCTCAAGCCCGAGCCCGAGCGTCTGGACAGCTGCGGCTCCTTTCGAGACCTGCCGCCTGAGTGGGCGCCGGGCGCCGACGCGGTTGCCCTCTGGTTCCGATAATCGGCGATCACATCGCGGGGGGGGGGAAATTTGGCTCAACGGGAGCCGAGAACCGTTTTCGTCCCTTCTTCAGACGAGAGGGGAAGCGGCGCAGGCTCCACAGGTGCCCGACAACGCCGGTGACGAGCGGCCTTTCTTTGCGGCCGCCAGTTGCCGGGCCTCCCTCGTGGGCCTTCTCCCGTGGTGCCAATCGGGTGGGGTTTGAAAAGAGGACCGATTTTGGACTCAACGGGGTCGCTGTGAAGATGATCAGCTCCCTACCAGGACATTAAAAATTAAAAAAAGGAGCCTAGACAAGCGTCGCGCGTGTGAGGCACCTTCACTTTTGACGCTAAACGCGAGAAAGCCAGCGTCTGAATTTGAATCAGCTCCGGATGACAGCTTGGCTCAAATCGCCATCAATCACAGAGCGGGATGGCGAAATTATGCTAAGGAGTGCTAAGCGATGAGCATTAATGCGCCGCCTTCCGCCCCCCCCGTGCGCGCTGAGGCGGAGCGGCTCCTCCCAGCGCCGACACACAATCCCATTAACCTTTGCAATTCGGGCAGCGCCGCTTCGCGCTGAGCGCGCGGTGACCCCGACGTTGCTACTTGGGGCGGGGGGCGCAAACATTTATCCTGAAAACTAAAACCCCTCGTTCCGGATCGCTCATCTGTTCGACTCGCAAAGCTCGTTACGGTCGACGCCGTCGTGATACGCTGAAGCTAAGGCGGCGGGGAGCTCGGAACCGCCTGCCGCCGCCGGCACGCTAGCGGAGCGCTTGCTATCCGGCTAAGTGAGCATTTACGGCAGCAGGGGGCCTGCAAGATCCCCTAAAATTGTCTCATTTGATTTTTTTCAATCCATTTTTGGCTTAGAAAAATCAGAGCTCCCAAGGTGGCAGTCAACTCAAATCGAGGGACGTCGCAACAAGCTAGCTAGTTGTGTGGCAAATGCTGGATAATTCTTCAGAAAGATAAACCAAAAATTAAACCAAGAGAAGCACCCAGCGTCTTAAACACACACACACACACACACACACACACACACACACACACACACACACACACACAAAGCTTTGCCAAATGAATGGTCATCTTATGCTAACAAATGAGACAAAACACCCAAGACAGGCTAACGAATAGCATCTGTGCGGCGGAGTTAAAACACACATTTGAGCGCAAACTCTTGTCGCCAGACAATAAAGCACGACTCACGGGCATATATTCTTGCTGCTCGGTCTTTTGAGTCCGTTGCACAGCCAATTTTGTGTTCGGTGGGGGGCTGGATTTTCACTGCATTTCGATGGGGAAAGATGATTTTATTTGATTGATTGAAATCAATCCATCTTATTTGGGGGTAATGATGCAAAAATAGCTGACACAGACATTTTTTGCCGGCCACTAATTTGTATTTCGATGTGCTTTTAAAAAAATCATTTAGGTTGCATTACTTTTAGAGAGCAAGTTTCGTTTTTATTCATTTCAATATTCGTTTGTTTGGGGGTTAAATTAAATTGTAAGCTTTTGTTAAATTGTTAATTATTATCACAGCATATTTGAGCATTATATTCTTTTATGTTCCCTAAATGATATTCTATTTGATAATTGCTGAAACATTCTTACGTTGCTTGCGTCTGATTGGCTGAAGAAAAGCAGGAAGTGTTTTCGTTACCGGAAGAAGGTGCGTTCGTTCGGGACTGGCGGAGCGGACGTTAATAATAAATAAATAAATGCTACGTTCAAACGAAGTCCATCTCTCCTTTTTTTTTTTTGCCCAATCTTGACGTAAAAGCCATCCATTCCAAAACTACGAACTCCTCAACGTACAGAATGTCGGTCGAGTTCAAGATCAAAATGTCGTCAAATAAACGAGTCTTCAAACAACTGCCAGAAGGGCCTGAAAGGTTTCTGGCCTTTGTCGCCTCCATTCTTCCGCGACTGGAAAAGAAACAGTATGGCGCCCTCCCTCCGCCATACGCTCGCTCGCTCGCCGGCAACGCGGTGGTCGCGACGTGAGCGAGCCCCCCCCCCTCGACGGTCTCGTTCGGAAAGGAAGGCGGCGCTCACCTGGTACGGCTGGAAGTTGTACGCGTTGGCGTAGTAGGCCGAGTAGCAGGGGGGCTGGTACGGATGCTGGTAGGGGTTCTCCGCCTGCGGCTCGGCACGGAGGTCCCCGAGGGCCTGCCGCCGCCGCCGCCGCCGCCGCCGCCGCCGCCCGCCCCACCTGAGCAACACAAAGCGGGCGCATTGGTCACTCGTCGGGCTCCCCCCGAACGGACCCCGGAAGGGGGCAGACAAGGAACACAGAAAAAAAAACTTCTTTTTTCCCAAAATGAATTCACTCAAGAGGATTCCAAATACGACAGAATAGCCCCAAAGACTGCAAGTGGACCAAAATGAACCGGACAAGTTGAATGACTACAAGAATGCACGTGTAAGCTTATGCGATATTATTAATTATTATCATGTCATGTTTGAGCATCATCTTATTTTATGTTAAGAATACCGAAATTATATTCTGTTGTTGAATAGTTGTTTTTATGTTGATAGGTTCTGATTGGCTGTTGAAGTAAGAGAAGCAGGAAGTGATTTGAGTTACGAGGAGGAAAGTAACTTGTGATCCCCCCAACGCGCTGCGGTGCCCCCTTTGAATACAACTGCATTTATCCCGGCGGGGGGTGTCAAACTCGGGTCGTGGGGGGGGGATGCCGTCCCAGCATGTTTTCCAAGTGTCCCCGTTGCAACGCACCTGATTCAAATGAACTGCTTCAATGTCAGGCCTCCGCGGAGCTGGCTGATGATCTGATTGATCATTTGAATCAGGTGCGTTGCAACGGGGAGACTTGGAAAGCTGGAAAGCGGCCCTCCACGACCGCAGTTTAGGATTCCATCTCTCCTTCTGCCCTTCGTCAAGTACAATAGAGCTATCCACTAAAACAACGACCCCTCAACTTACACCAGCATACAAAATCACATTGGTTTCAAAATGTATCGATTAGTTTTTTCATGATATCGCTCAGGTAAGCGAAATAATCAAATGCGATTGGGGGAAAGGGGGGGAGGGAAGACTTTAGAGCGAGTAGCAGAGAAGTTGACACTCGCGGGGGATGCAAAGCAAGTCAAGGGCGCCCCCTAACGGCCGCGTGCGCCTTAGCCGGCTGAGGCGAGCGGCCTTTTCTTTGCAAAGCCGCCTCGTTCTCGCTTGCTGACGTCATGACGCCGTTGTCGGCCCGTCACTCGTCACCGCAGAGTCGTCGCGTGCTCGCCTCCTTTTTCTTCCCGCTCCCGTGACGACGGCGGCGGCCTTGACCTGTCATGCTGCGCTCACGCTCCCAGATACGGCCGGAACACCCGCGCCCCCTTTTTTGGCCCTTAGGCAAGCAGGATTTCTCGAGCACGGCGCGGCGATAACTTGAACGCTGGCTGCGCCAAGGACACTTTTGATCAAGCGGCCAAAAAACTCGAGCGAGTGACGTTTTTTTTCGCCGTTTGTTCGCTGCCCTCCCACGCCGCTGTGTGCCGTGGGAAATGATCTACAGTATATCCCAAGTCGCTAACCACACACACACACACATCGAGAAATGAAAAAAAACGAAAGCGTGGAAGGCATTTCCACTTCATCAAATGGTTTTCCGGCTACCGGAAGAAGGGGTTGCAAAATATTGGACATTTCCGGAGCCGTTTTGGCCCACATGCTTGTTTGGCTTTCACGGGCCACATCAAATGAGGTGGCGGGCCACATGCGGCCCTCGGGCCTTGAGTTTGCAAGGCTTCGAAAACACAAATGGGAAGAAATTGGTTGGAGGGCAGGCACTCGAGAGACCCGACGACCTGGGTGCAAAAAGTCCATTTTCCATTATATGCCCCCCCCCCCCCCCCACCACCACCACCACCACCCCACCTGCTGATTCTTTCGGCCCTCGGGACTGTTGGCTTGCCTGCGCAGGTTTGATGACTGTCGTCTCACCTGTGGCCGCCGGCAGAAGAAGCAGAAGCAGAAGAATCGGCGGCCGGGGTCAGGGGTCGTCCTTCGGCGGCGAACAGGTAGTAGGGCTCGTCTTCGGTTTTGACCGAGGACGGCGGGGCGTCCAGCTTTACGGGGCTGAAGAAGCCCAACTCCTCGTCCTGAGCTTGCTGCCTCCTCAGGGCGACCTGCGAGGCAACACATGACTTGGGCGACGGCGAGGCGACGGCGAGGCGATGTCTGCGCGCGGGCGTGGCTTTACCTGAGCCGCCATGACCCTCTGCCTCTCGGCGATGAGCGTGCACTTGTCGCAATGGCAGTTCTTCCACTTGCAGAAGCGCTTGTGGCCCTTCAGGTGAGACTCGTAGCCGTGGTTGCGGCAACGGGAGCACTTGGGCGTCCGAGGCCTGCGCTGCTGTGGCGGCGGCGGTGCCGCCGAGCTGGATGGAAGGCTCTCGCTCATGGCTGGGCGTGCTCGCAAATGACCAGTCGTGGTTGTGGTCGGGATGAAGATGGCCGAGGGAGGGGGGAGAGGACGCCGGTCCTCCCCCGCCGCCCTGCAGCAACTTTTTTTTTTCTCAACAAGTGTGGGAGTTATTTTCCACAAGCAGGAGTTGCAGACGGTACAGTGGTGGGGGGTCAAATAGGGATGCAAGACTCCTTCAGGTGGCAGAGGCAGCGACTCACACAGAAGTATGAGTACCAGTCCTCTTGTGGGTTTGGGGAGGGAGGGGGGGGGGGGGTTCTCCAGAAAAAGTAGCACTGAACTCTGTCACTTGAGAAGAGGTCCAGACTGTCAAATGGAAAAAGTGCAAAATGAGCAAAAATGTTGTTTAATTCGAAAAAGACGATTACATACCAAATGCTTGTCCCATCTATTTGTTTGTTTGTTTATGTATTGAACATAAAACATATACAGTAATAATTTGACAGAAAATAAGGTAAGTAAAAGAGTAAAAAGGAAAGAGAAATCAACAGTTACTATGTTCAAGGGAGTAGGAAGAAGTACAATTCCGTGTCGCATATTTCCGTGTATAAATGTATTTTTTACATGTATTATCTATCTGCCTAAATCCATTTGTGTGCACGATACACGTCTGTTTATGATTATATATATATATTTTATCGATTATTTTTTTCCCTTTAAATTTGGTCGTCGAGATGTGGGAGAAAAATGTCATTTCACCTTATTCAAAGCGCAACTCAAGTGATGCCCTCGTTTCACACACAAAGTATCATATCAAACATGATCCCAGCATTGACTCTCAACTAAAGTCCCATTTTCATCCAAAGCTCCCGAGCTGTGGTGCGCGTGGGCGATTGAAGCCGCTGCCGCGACGGTTTTACAATCGTCCGAGCTTTCCTGAATGCACCGTCGCCGAGCAACCAAAGAGCGCGCGACGTCGCCGTCAAGTTTGGTCGAGCTCACTTTATCTTTTCTTTTGTTTAGTCGCCATGCCCAAAAAGAAGGAGAAGAAACCAGAGGAAGACAAGAAGCCAAAGAAAAAGCCGAGTCCGCTCGCTCCCGCCGAAGACAACGAGAAGGATTTGTATCGCCTTCAAATCCGCTTCTTGAGCGACGAGCTCGAGAGGTGAGTCGCCGCAACCAAACTACAAACATCCATACGTCGATCCACGCGAAATTTGGGAGAGTATATTTGACTCCGAGCAAGGACAATTGCACTCTGAAAAAGACGTGATTTGGTGCTTCTCGAAACAGAACAAAATTTATTTACACTTGGAGAGAGTCAAATATTCAGGGCGAATTGGACTCAAAAGTAGTGGATTCGGTGTGTTGTAAACAGACAAATATGCTCTCAATTATTTCCTGTTTTACTTTGAAGGATCTTTTTCAACTTCCGGGTTGTCCACTATATATGCTGTGTGTGTTATACTTAACTACTGATTAATTCTAATAAAGAAAGAGACGTGTCACGTAGATTTTTCCTCCGTTTATCCAGCCGCCTTGAGGGGTGTCACGCAGGTATACTGAATAAGTAAGCCGCTGACAACACGGTGGAGTCCAAATCAGTCCAAAAACAACAACTTGGATGCCAACGTAAATTCCTCAGTCGCGTTTGACTGGAAAGATAGGAAGGGGGCGGGGCCTCGTGTACGCCGACTGACGAAAGCGTCTCGAGATTGACCTGGACTCTTATTTATTGGGCCGGGAAAGCCTATTGCGCTCCAAAATGTTGAACAGTCACTCAATTAGGGGGCTGGGGGGTGACTCTTGTCAAGATGTCTCCCGCGTTAGCCTGGGTAGAAAATTGTGGACGAGCCCTCCGGTCAGGGGGCGTGTCCCGTCAGGTGCGGTGAAGCTGCTACGGCAGGGGGTGCCCAAAACACACACACACACACACACACACACACACACGAAGATGAGAGTCATAATCGGGACCCTGTCAGCCTTTGGCGCTAATGAACAAACACGGGAGGAATATGCTGGAATTGTTTTTCAAGGCGAAGGATGTTGATGAGCAGAGAGCGACGGTGGGCCCAGCGACATAGAAGTGAATTTTCCAAATGCGTTGGGCCCCCTGAAGCCAAGTTCAAAGACATACCAGGAGCCGTTGACGTGGACGGAAGAGCGCCACTGCCCGAAATCAAGTGAGATCGATCGATCGTACACAGATTGAAATTGAGCCCTCGCTCCCGGCGTTCTCACGTACTCGTTCCGATCTCGAGAGAGATAGGCAGGCAGGCCGAGCGACACGGCGCGTGCCGATCGCCGAGTCGAACCACCGACCGACCGACCTGACTCGTGCAGACAGCAGGTGAAATGCCAACGGCTGGAGCGGGAGAAGGCGGCGCTGGAGCGGCGCTGGGCCTCGGCCGAGACGGAGAAGAAGGACGCGGTGGAGTACCTCAAGCTGGAGCTGCTCGACAAAGAGGACGAGGCGGAGCGGCTGGCGGAGCGGCTCGAGCGCGGTCTGCGCGACGAGCGCGACATCCTGAGGGCACGGCGGGCCGAGGAGGAGCTCCGCGAGCGCGTCCGCCGGCTGGAGGAGGACAACGCCGGCCTCGGTGAGTCTTCTCTGCCGCGGGCAGTAACATTGCCGCAAGATGGCGGCAAAACGCTACTTCTGTCCATGAGATGGTGCCACAGCACTACTTTTATATCGGAATGACTGCTCACGGTCAGCAGCGGCGCCCGATTGGGACTTGAAATTCTCTGGGCTCATTCGACTCAAGCGTTTCCTGAACCAATTCGTCCCGACGGGGTCACGACCCTGGCTCCGAGCCCCGATTGGTCGGCCAGGGCAACGGCGGCACACACATAGGCCTGAATACACTTCGAATCGGGCGTCGAGCGTTTCATGTTTCGAAACCCGCACCGAAGGCCAGGCGGACAACCGTTGAAGTGACGCACGCACGCTCTTCTCCGGCACCTCCCAGCGGCCCGGCTGGCGGCGGCGGAGACCCTCGACCGGCAGAGGGAGCGGCTGATGGCGGACCTGGCGGCGGCGGAGAAGAAGCTGGCCGACCGGGAGGACGAGCACGCCGCAGAGTTGAAAGCGCTGCTGGAAAAACGCGGGTGAGAACGACGCCGTGGTGGCCAAAGAGCCGCCCAAGTCAAACAAAATCGATCACGACAAAATCGATCGCACCCTCTCCTGGCTTTTGCCGAGACACCGGAAGAGGAACAATTTAAAAAACATTTTGACAAATAAAACCCGAACATAGATTTTTTTTTTGTGTTATACAATTTGACAAAAATATCAGAATGGGAGTGTTTTTTTTCATCGGATGTTTTTGTTCTTGAAAAGAATTGTCAAAGTGACATCGCGTCTGCCCCGCCGACAGGCTGGAGGAGGATCCGGAGGCGGCGCCTGCGTTGGCGGCTCCTGGGGCGCAAGAGCCGCCGGCGGCCAGCAGGGCGGCGATACAGGAGAAGCAGCAGCAGCATCAGGAGGCCTGTGCGCGCTACGACCGCCTGTCGGACAAGGCCCGGCAGCTGGCCCGCGAGAACCAGGCCCTGCGACAGCAGCGGGGCCGCATGGCGGCCGACGTGGCCGTCCTGGAGGAAACCGTGCGCAAAATGGCGCGGCGGAGCTGCCGACGACGCAACAGGGTTCGCTTTTCCTTTTCACACTTGAAAAGTTTAAAAGAATTAGCAGGGGGATGAAGAAAAAGAAGCATTTGGGATTTTTTTTTTACAGTCCATCTTTTTTTTCGTAGTTTTTAAAATGCTCCCCCAAACGATTTTCAGCTTCAGGATATCTGAAAGCGTTTGAACAGTCTGAAGTAAATTCGAAGCGATCCAGAAAGCTTTCTTTTGTCCCGCTAAGCCAGGGCAGACCCAAACAACAACAATGTCTTCAACCCAATCCCCAAACCCACTTGAGGACGTATTTGATCTCGATCCCGTCATTGAAACGCAACGTTGCAGCTTTGCACTAACTGTACTGACAACTTCCTCCCACTAGGTGGCAGAGCAGCTGCAGGCCGAGCTGGCAACGCGCAGCCGCGACCTGGAACAGCTGCGCAGGCAACAACACGCTCACTTGCAGGCACCCGGGTCCGAATCGAACCGCCGTTTGCTGTCGAGGGCATGCAAAAAGTCCAATCTCGTGGTTGGCGCAAAGCTCCTTTCTTGGGGCGGATGACAGATTGTCCGTTTTTTTGTTTCCGCCTCGCAGACGAAGCCTCAACGACCAATGTGGTCGTCTGGAGGCGGAGCTGCGGGACGAGAGGAAGAGGAGCGAGCGACCGCGCTCATGGGAACGCCGGCCGAGGTAACGTTTTTCCACGCGTTACACGATGCAACTCGGAAAAAGCCGTTAGCCATCAACGATGCCTCCGCCCGTGATGGGCGGGAGCCGCTTCTCCTCGGCAGGGTCGCGGGCGTGCCGGCGTCAATCCCAGCCGACTTTGGGCGACGGACTCGTCGTCCCGACAGCTGAAGCGGACTCCCGCCGAGCATGAGGTTGACTCTGATTGGCTCATTTTGAACACAACACGCAGAAGCTGCCGGTGCTGCCAAAGGCTCCACCCCCACCCCGCGTCCCGGGCGACCCGCGCCGGCCGTACAAGGCCCAGCCGAGCACAGGTCGGAACTCGCCCGAAGTCGAATTTGCCCTTTGCTTCCCATTTGTTTCAGGTGTCGCATTTCAAAAGGACAGGGAGCGGCCGCGCCCATCGGGGCCCGGCTGCCCCGAAAGGTCAAACGTGTGACCTTTGTGAATTGACCCCAAAAATGACCTTTGGGCTCAAATTTAGCATCGATTCCAAAATGTTAGAATCATTTCAATTGAATCATCGCATTCCCTGTGCTACTTCTGATCCCGTTTTGTAAAAATCAAGTTTTATTTTGCTGATGTTCCTCAAGTGTTTAAAAATCATCTTATCACCTTGATTAGGAATCGAAGCATTTTGCGTTTGAATGCATGAAGCAAATTTGAAATGCTCAAATGGAACTCGACTGAATATTTGAATTATTTTATTTTTTTGCTCAGCTTTGACAACTTTGGAAGAAAAAGGCTTTTCCAAGTGAGCGCATTTCTGGAGGTCTCCAATATTTTGCAGTTGACGACCTCACCACAGCATGAGGAGGTCATCTCGGCCTGAGCCGCACGAGTCGAGGAAGCCACCGAAGCCAGCCAGGCGTGAGCTGCTCATCGCCTTGCTGCCGCCAAATCCTCCAAGTCCACTTCTTCCGTTTGCCACCGACCGGGTTTGTTGACCAAACGGAACACGGCGCGCTGTGTGGAACTTTGATTCTTTATTGTTACAAGATGACGCTCATGTCAGCGACACAGAAAGCGGAAACCACAATTTTAGACGACATCCATACGGTATGTACAAAGATGATGTGCTTTCCAAAGTATACTTTGATAAATACATGTGGTCTTTCTTTTGAAATTGACACAAAGGGTTGGGAGACAAGTTGCTGATCTCGGCCCACCGGGCCCCGATAACAGAAAAAAAAAGACACATTGGGAGGCTGATTTACATTTAAAAAGAAAAGAAAAAAAAATAGATGGTGACCTTGTTCGTATCCTTGTGGAACACCAAATGCACGGTGTGAGGCACCAGCCGGTTACATCCATATTAGCATATTAGGGGTGAAGGTCAGGCCCAAAGTGTCCACCTGGGCTCTAATAAGGCAGTGAAGAGTCACCAATGCTAGCCCGCAAGTTGCTAATGCTAGCCTCAGAGTCGCCAGCCTTGGGAGTTTCGACCAATAGCCTCGGAGCGGTAGCCACTCTGGACCAAAAGTAGCTGTCGAGTTGGATGAGCGAAAACTAGCCTCTGATGCGCGAACGTCGGCCTCCCGAGCGGCTAATCGAAGGCGCCCCTGCGCGTGGGGCTCGGCGACATCTTGCGGCCCAGCCGAGGGGTTCCCTGAAAAGGACAAAAGGTGAGACGGCAGCACATCATTTCCAATGCCGTTCCAAGAAGATGCGGCGGCGCGTACAGGCGACTGCGCTTTGGAGAAGTTGACGTGCGCGTAAAGCAGGACGGCGATGTCCTTGTGGCCGGCTTCCAGAGCGATGGACAGGGCGTTACTCTCGTCCTAAACAAAATGAAAGGCGCCGATTGACTCCCAAGTGATTTTGTGACTGGCCGAATGTTTGGGCGGCGCGGCGACTCACGCCGTCGCTGAGCGTGGCGTCGGCGCCGGGCTGGGCCAGCAGGAGCTTGACGATGTCGGCGTGGCCGTGCTCGCTGGCGCACATGAGCGCCGTGGAGCCCTCGTCGTCCTGCACGTTGACGTCGGCGCCGTTGGCCAGCAGCGCTCGCACCATGTCCATGCGGCCGTGGCTCACCGCCAGCATCAGGCCCGTCTGGCCCGCCTGAGGGAAAAAAACACGCGCGGCGTTTCAGTCCCGGAAGCTTTTCGAGCGACCCGGGCCGGTGTTGGGCAGATTGGCCCGCCGCACCCACCTGACTAGCGCGCGCGTTGACGTCGCCCTTCCCAAAGAGCTCCTCCACGACTCGCATGTCCGCGGGCGTCTCCACGGCGGCCAGCGCCGCCAACATGATGGGCGTGTAGCCCGCCTTGTTCTGCTGGTTCACGTTGCACACGTCTGCGACCGCACACACACACACACACACACACGAGCAGCTTTTGAGAAAGAATGTCAAGAAACGAGCAGGTGCGGCTGGTGATGTCATAGTCGTGTGTCGGATGTGTGCCTTTAAGGGGCGTGGCCTAGCGACTGCCATCAAGAGCGAAAGCCGCAATGGCGAGGGTTCTCATTTGTCTTCTCGTGTGGCTGTTTGTTCCATTCCTCAAACAGCCCAAAGTGCATCCGCGTCGTCTTAGTCGTGTGTCGGATGTGTGCCTTTAAGGGGCGTGGCCTAGCGACTGCCATCAAGAGCGGGAACCGCAATGGCGAGTGTTCTCATTTTGTCTCTCGTTTGGCTGTTTGTTCCATTCTACAAACGGCCCAAAGTGCATCCGCGTCGTCAGTCATGTGTCGGATGTGTGCCTTTAAGGGGCGTGGCCTAGCGACTGCCATCAAGAGCAGGAGTTGCAATGGCGAGGGTTCTCATTTTGTCTCTCGTTTGGCTGTTTGTTCCATTCTGCAAACGGCCCAAAGTGCATCCGCGTCGTCAGTCATGTGTCGGGTGTGTGCCTTTAAGGGGCGTGGCCTAGCGACCGACATTTTTTTTTGTTTAGTTGTTTTCCGCTCAAGGCAAACATTTCCGTTTGCAAGAACGCGCTCCGCCCCCACAAGCGCTCGCCAACTCACCGGCGTCCAGAAGCTTCTTGACGACGGGGAAGTTGGAGTGCGACACGCTGTAGTGCAGCGCCGTGTTGCCGTTGCCGTCGGCCATGTTGACCACGTGGCGCAGCACGTCGGGGGAGACGGCCCCGAACGCCGCCAGGCAGTCCGCCACGGCGGACGCCGAGGCCGCCTTCTGGCTGGAGGCGCGGAACCACTCGTGCTGCACCGCGTTGACGCTCGCCCTCTGCGGGAGAAACACAGGACAGCTGCTGTTGGCCACCGCTCGCGCTCCGCCTCCCGCGTCACGTGCGTCCCATTTTCTATCCATCTGATCGCAAAGTCTCACCAGGTCTTTGGCGCTCACGTCGTCGGGCTTGCCGAGGTGAACTTTCAGGACGTTGCACGCCGCCAACAACTTCTCGCTGAGCTCGTACCTTTAATGCGCCCACAAAAAAAATAATTTAAAAATCATCAAATGACAGCGACGCCCTTCACACGCGCGTCGGCGCACAAAGCCAATTAGTGGGCGCAGTTGGCGACTGTGCCCAGTCCAGCCAAGGCAGCCAATTATTTTGCGGCTCGAAGAACAGCACCGACCCGCCGAGCGAGAATGTTTTGCTCCGCTTTCAACGCCGCTCTGCCTTTTCACGTTTTCATTCCGCCCAATAGGCGACGTTTCCACCGAGAATCGTTGCCGTCGGCCGACCTTTCTCTAGGCTCCTCCTCCTCCTCATCGGGACGTCCTTCCGCCGTCCTCTCCGGCGCGTCGTCCCGGCTGCGCTTCTCCTCCTCCGTCTCATTTTCGTCGTCGTCCTCCGATGCGGAGGAGCTGCCCTCCTCCGAGCTGGAGTCGTCGCTCGAAGTCGTCTCGTAGCTGCTCCGCAAGGGGGGGGGGGTTAGAAGGCGGGAAGCCTGGCCCGACACTCTAAAGCGACGGCACGCACCCGCCGTTGACGCCCACGAACTGCAGGTTCTTCTTGGCGCCGCCGGAGTCGGCCGGCCCGTCTTTTTTCTTCATGATGGACTTGAGCGCGTTGGCGTCGCAAGGCCGACCTGAAATTGATTAGCTTGATTCGTTTTTTTTTTCCTCCTCATGACTTTGTTTCTTATTTCGTTCCAAAATCCCACTGGTCTGGTCAATAATCGGGAAAAATCCGATTCATTTTTTTTACTTGCACAATTCAAGCATGCAAGCAAAAAAAAAAAAAAAATATATATATATATATATAAAAAAATTGAATATGAGCCGAATCCTTTTACAGAATTTTTGAAATCCCTATTTGGGAAGTTTTGGGGGGAATTTCGTGGCTCAATCTGGCCTTTCTTTTAGCAAGGTGGGTTGTTTTTGGTTTTTTTGGCTTCTGGCAAGAATTTCACAGACGAAAATCTGTTCGACACGCTGCATCGTTGCCGTCTTTAAGGACAACGTCAAGACAATGCAGGTGGTTTTGTTTGTTTTTAAAAAAGTATTTTAGGACAGGCTGTTTATTATTTGAGAACAGCAACTTGTTATGACATTTTAGGACAATTCCTTTTCCACTTTCAAAAATACGGACCCGATTTTTTGTTTTTTTTTGGACAATAACCTCAATTTGGACACAATACTTTAGGACAATGAGAAAATGTTGGGACTTCCTTTTTTGGGAACTGAGAATATTGTTGGTCTCTTATTAAAAGTCTATTGAGGTGCTGTTTTTTTAATCTATGATTATTATTTTAAATGAATGAGTGTTTGTTTTTGGTGCGTATTTTAAGGCCACGCGGCATTTTTAGCGGACTCCGCCGAGAGTTGTCGTACGGACGGCGGCGTCTCCCACCGTGCAGCGCCGTGGACATCTGCAGGTCCATGCGGCTCTTCTGCTCGGCCGCGCTCATCTGCTGCTGCTGTGGCTGCCGATCCCCAATTTGCGTCTCGGCGGCTTCGTCTCCCCGCGTCTCGGGCGCGGCGTCTGAAAGGCCAGAAACAGTTTGAAAGAGGACTCCCAAGCGTCGTTCATCGATGCCTGCAAATAGCGGCGGCGCAGCGGCGGACAACAAGGGGGGGGGGGGTGAGCGTGCCTCCAGAAGGCGGAGCGGCGTCTTTTGAGCGGCGCAAGAAGCTGAGGAGTTTTGTGACCGGCGCGGGAGCGGCAGCAGCGGCCGAGTGCGGAATGCGGCGGGTCCTGCGTTTGAGAGGGGGCACTCGCGAGTCGGGGTAACGGCAGCATGACTTTGCATTCCAGAGAGAACGACCCGAGGCGGAGGGAGCTGCGCCATGGGGACCAAGAATGTGAGAGCGGGCTTGCGTAACAGCGAGCGAGGTGGCCGCGAATTGGCGCGAGGTGTTGGGAGGGGGGGCGAGGGGGGGCAAAAACAAAGCCAGGGTGGGTGCGATGCCCGCATCCGGCTCCCCACCCCAAAAGAAATTATCCAAAAGCGCAACGGTTGGCCTTCCCGTGCGACAACGTGCCTGCCGTCACACCCGCACTTTTCCTCTCAGGGCTCGCTCCAAAAAGGGACAAACGAGGGTTTGTGGATAGCGCTCCAGAGATGACGAGGGGGGGAGGGGGAAGTATAAAAAACAAAAACAAAATTCCTTTCTGGCTTGTATTTGCAAATTCTGAAAAAAAACGGTGTGGTGGGAATCGGCCATTTTGGGGGGGATTTTGTGGGTGTTGTCATGGAGAAACGTGGAATTTCGCACGGTGGGAATTTTGGGCATCAGTGACAATGAGCTGAACAGTTTCAATTTGGAACGGGATGTAATCTGTCAAAAAAAAAAAAGCAAAATAAATGATTGAATGATTGGTTATTTTGTGGGTATTTTCAGGGTAACATTTTTCCCAAAACACTGCTAAACATGATGAGTATTCTTCCGCGGGGGGACGTTTTTGGGGGCTATCCCAGCCGTATTCGGGCAGGAGACCAGGCTATGACACCCAAATAAAAGCCGGAAAGCGTAGCTTTTCCCATTTAAAAAAATGATGGACGCGACTCGGCTCCATTGAACACGCTCGTATTTGGTTGAATCTCCGACACGCGCCTCCCGAGCGGCCGCTTTGAGCGCACGACGCAGCACGCGGGTGGTGAAAGCCAATGAATGACCTGAGCGGGCAACGGCGGCGGCGTCCGCTTGCGCCCGCAGCTCCGGGAGGTCCTCGGCGCCGGCGCTTCTCACGGCCGAGTTGATGGAGGAGAGCGTGCTGACCAGCTGGCTGTTGATGGCGCCGAACTGGGAGTGGGGCTGCCCGAAGGCCTCGGCCAGCTCGCTGTAGTTCTCCGCCAGCAGCATCTGTTGCTCGCGCAGCAGCTTCTGCACCATCTCGATGTAGTGGTCCAGGCCGGCGCCACCGGCGGCGGCGGCGGCGGCGGGCTCGGGGAGCCGCGAAGGTCCGCACGCCATGTTGCGCGTTTTTAACCCGAGTAGGAAGTTGTCGTGGATGCTGACGGACCCCACGCCAAAGTCTTGGGTCTTGGCGGCGCCGGGCGGGTTGAGGAGCGACTCGGTCCCCACGGCGACCGAGCGCAGCTTTAGGACGTCTTTGATCAGCCCGTCTCCGGCGGCGACCGTTCGCGTTTGGGCGGCGGCCGTGTTGGTGGAGGAGTCGCTCAGCGCCGGCGTTCGGGTGTTGGTGGACCTGCTGACCACTCGCGTCTCGGTGTTGGTCTCCCGCGCGGCGGACTCCGGCGCCGCCATCACGCAGGAGTCGGCTTTGTTGGCCGCCGGAGCCGGGTCGGTCCCCCGGGACACGGCGGTCCCGGGCGGGCCCGCCCGGACGTCCACCGAACAGTCGCCGCTGGCGACCGATCGCGCCTCCTTCAGCAACTCCGCCATCGGTTTGCAGACGGCCGAGCAGTCCAGAGACTCCGCCGTGTTGGTTCCCACCTCGCGGAGCTCGGCGGCCTCCGAACTTCCATCGGGCCCGACGGCGACGCTGGACACGTCGGGGTGACACGACACCCCGACGGACAGGCCTTGCGAGACGAGGCGGTCGCCCACGCCGCGGCTGCGCAGCGGGACTTTGGCCTCCACGCCGACGCTGTAGGTCTCGGGCCTGGCGCTGGAGCCCTTGTCGGCCTTCTTCTTGGCGGCGCCGCCGGCCGCCCGCAGCTCCAGCTTGAGCTTGGCCATCTCCGCCTGGTGGGCGGCTTCCTTCAGCCGCACCTCCAAGCGGTAGACGTCGTCTTTCAGCGCCTGGATGGTCCGCCGCTGGAGCCGCAGCTCCTCCTCCGCCTCGCCGGACAGGCCCAGCATGGTCTCGGTCACGCCCACCGAAGCGGCGCGGGTTTCCCGGCGCTCCGTGGCCACGGCCGCGTCCCGCCGGCCGCGCTCCGGGGCCGCTTTGCCGACCCCGACCGGGAGGTCGTTCGCGTTTTCGTCGGTCGAGACGCCGACGGACTTTCGAAGGACCCGCTTTTCGGAATCGCCGTTGTCAAGGGTGGTCCGCTCCAGAGCTTGGACCTCGGCGGCCAGACGGCGGAACTCCTCCAGGTGCCGAGCGTCGCGCCGCTGGGCTTCGGGCTCGACGATGCGCAGCGGCGTCTCTTTTGGGACGGGGGCGGGGCTCTCCATTTGCTCGGCGCTGCCCACGCTGCAGGAGCGCTTGCGGAAAGCGCCGCCAGCGCCGGCGCCGGCGCCGCCTTTGGACTGGGCGGCCAGCTGCCTCTTCTCCTCCTGGAGGACGGCGATCTTCACCTGCAAGATGGGGATGGTCTTGGCCTGCTCCTCCAACTCCTTCAGCCGGCGCAGGGCCACGACCATCTGCTCGCGGATCTGCTGAAGGTGCATGGGGCTGACGTTGGTCGCCGGCGTGGCCGCGCCCGAGCTCGGGGGGCTGTGGCGGGCCGAGCTGCCGGCGGACGGCGGGTAGTAAGGGTTGGGCTCTCCGTTGTGGGTCGGGGGCGGCGGGGCGCCGGGGGAGATCAAGTACGACGAGAGCGAGCCGCCGGAGCCCAGACGGCGGCGGTGCAGCGGCGGCGGCGGCGGCTCCATCATCAACAGGCGCTCCTGCTCCAGGCGAAGGCGGGTCTCCATCAGGGTCTTCTCCACGCGGGGGTTGTGGCGCGGCGTCAATCTGGGCGAGGGCGGCGGCAGCGGCGGCGGCGGCGGCTCGGGTTCAGCGACGGCGGCGGAGCACCGGCGTGGCGCGGCTTCGCACGGCGCCCTCTGGAGGCTGACCGTCAGCTGGGCCTTGGGGCTGGCCAAGACCGGCGACCGCTTGTCGTCGCTGTTGGAGGACGAGAGCGAGTCGGCGGACGTCCATTCGGCGTCCAGGTGCGCCGCTGCCCCCGCCGCCTGGGCCCCTTTGGGCTTCCTCTGAATGCTCACTTTCCTGACGGTGTTGCCCCTCTCGATGTCGTCGACATATTTGAGAAAGTCCAAGTCCAACTGGAAACCGTACGGAGTTTCCACGGAGTACGGAGCCACGGAGTCTTTGTCGCTATCGGAGCTCGGACATCTCTGGTCTCGTGCTGCAACGACAGAGCCAGAAAAAAAGGGGGGGGGGGTCATTTGGACTTTGGTCGGGAGAGCACGTCAGACATTTTCTTTCCCGGGTGTCTTTGTGACGCTTTCGTGAGCCACTGTTTATCGAAAGAAGGCGCTTTTAAATCAAATGGATTATTATTATTATCATTATTATTATTATTAACGCCCCCTTCGCAGCCAAGTCCAACAAGCATTGGTGCAAAAGGGCCGCCCCCCCCCTTCTGTCTTCATTTGATTTGATTGGTAGGCAGAGGAAAGAACAATGTCAAAGTTTAAAGTCTCTTCCGACAATCCATCGAATTCGACAACACATGTACATACTCGCCTCACGCCAAGTGAAAGTGAGCGACAAGCACGAGTGCGAGCGCCGATAAGTCAGCCCAAAGCTATGCCAAGCACGTGAGGGCAAACCGCGGAGAATATATTTGAGGCGGCATGTCATGTTATTTGGAAACACGAGATGCGGCGATCTGAACATTTTGCTCTCACTGTTCCACCCAAAACGTGGCAAGAGAATAAATGTGCTCGGGAATCACACAAACCAACAAGAGCCCAACCAAAAATAACAAATTTTAAAAACATTGGAAGAAAACACCCCCCCACCCCCAAAAAAAATCCGAAAGTCAAAGAAAAACAAATTCAAATCTACCTACGCGTTCCCTTGGGAAACCAAAACAGCCCAAATCCATGTTTATCATCAGAGCAGCGCAACACGGCGCAAGTCCAACTTGGCGGGCGGCTGATCGGTCAAAGGTCGCGTTTGGCCGACGTGACCGGACGGCGTCAGAGACAGGCGGGCTTCGACAACATCAAGAAGAAGAAGAAGAAACATCGCATTTGCAACCGCCAACGACAAAATGTCATCTTGAAGCAAGTGAGGCCGACGTGCTCAAAGTGCAAGCTGGGCGCGCGTTGCCCCCCCCCTCCAACAAAGTCGCAGTCAGCCCGGCAACCCCCTTCCCTTCCCGTCCGGTTGCTCTCACTCCGGCCGGCTGCTCTAAATGCGGCCGGTATGCGCGGAACTTGAGGAAGGCGAAGGAAAGAGGGCCCCCCCCGGCGCTTCGCCCCGAACGGCGGCGTCCATTTGCCAAAAACGCGAGGCGGCGTTTCAAGAAAAAAGACACTTGGGGCTCACTCACCGGACTCGAGTCACTCAGCAAGCGTCTCCCTCCGCTTTGGCCTCCGGCTAAGACCGTACAAAGATTACACTGTGCTCGTTCTTACGGGGGGGGGGGACAGGGGGGGGGCACTATTGGACGGCCGTCTCCGCCAATGGCGCGAGGCTCTGAGCCGGGATGCTGCCCTCCCTCGCCCGGAGAAGAGAGCCACTATTCAGCTGAGAGGGGGCAACTCGCTGGAATAACACCCCCCCCCCCTTTTCCCCAAAGACAAACAAGCAGCTCGTGCGGATCTTCGCCCACAACATCAGGTACACTTGAGAATACGCGAGCTGTCCGAGGGAGGAGGAAACGTGTTCAGAAAAAAAAAAAAAAAGTTTGAAAACGGCGAATATGATTTCGAGAGGGAGCGAACGACACACAGCAACATTAGACCGAAAAAAAAGGGGCAAATAGTCGAAGAGAGGAGTGGAAAACAATGAAAAGAATGCAACGTTTGGAAAATGAAAGCAGAAATATTTAAAAAATAAAATAATAATAAAACGATGTTCGAAAGAGAAAAAGACGAGAAAAAGGGCTGGCTAAAACATTCCTCAAAATCATAACAGAAAAAGGGAGATGAAAAAAACAAAACTTTGCAAACTTACAGGGAAAAGGGATTAGTCACGACGCAAATCGTGGGCGGAAAAAAATACCCGACCACAATTATGAACTCATTCACTCCCAAAGACGTTTTTATACGTCTTTTCAGACTTAGCTGCTACTGAATGAGGTAACGACCAAACAATTCAACTTTTTATGAATTCTAAGACTAAATGTTAAAAAAATAAGAATTCCGATGACAAAATATTAGATGGAAATAAAGAAATATTATAAAACAGTCCAAAAGGGGAAAGAAAAAAAATGCCTTACAGCACAAGCCGCCATCCGCATGGAAAGCTTCACATTTTCAGGGTGGTTTGGTTTGTTTTTCCTCCACCCCAAAGAGGAAAGCCCGGCCGGGTTAGAGGTCACGGTCAGTCCGTGCCGTGACTGCAGTCCCCCACCTCTACCAATCCGTGCCTCAAAATGGATGAACCCCGCGGGCCCCCAACTCTTCATTCAAGTCACCCACGAGTCCATCAATGAGCAACAACAATGGCCGCAGTGTGTCATTGTTGGAGCGGACGAGCGCCCGAGTCACGCCGAGACGTCTCGCCGTGACCTCGGCGTCAAGCGCAAAGCTCAACGGCGCCGACGTCGGGCGGCAAACTGCTAAGTTAGCGGCGAGCTAACGAGCGTTGGCCTGGAAAGCGCCGTGCAAGTGGGTGGAGGGGGCACACGTCCACCCTTGCGCACACCGGCTTGGCATTTCCTGGCTGCGCTACACATTTGGTATGCTTCATTTTTCTCCGGGGCGGTGTTAGAACGGCGAGAGATCCGTCCCCGTAAAAGGCAGGAAACGCCGCTTCCCCAAAGCAACACAACACATGCCGTACATTGCCGGCCCTTTTCTCGAGCGGGCCGGCAACAAATTGAGCAAGCGGCGGATTCCCAGACGGACGCATCGCCGCCAAGTCCAACAACGACGACGACGGCGACACGATTCTCATATATGGTCAAGGAAAACAAGTCGAGCGGCCGCCGGGTTACGCCACAAAAGCAAATCTTAGCTCAAGTCCATTTCTGGAGCGCTTGAAAACAACCACCGCTGGAGACAAAATGCTGGACATCTTCCGAAGAACTGGAAAATGTCGCGGGTGAAGGGATGCCAAAGTAGGAAGTGATGTGCCCCCCTTCTTACGAGTAGCCGCCGGGAGGCGAGCGGCGGCATTTTGGAGCCGCTGGAGCCGCTTGATGGAGGACTGCCTGATTCCAAACGAAAGCGCGTTTCGGTAATCCGGCCGGGATGGGACGAAGGCGTGACTGGACGGTTTCAAGAGTGACCTCAATGTCTATTCGGCAATCGAACCACAGGAGTGCTCGGCTCGGACCGGCGGACCATCGCAAAGGCATCAGCGTAAGCGCTTGATTTGAAATTCGACTTTGGAGCCCAAAGAATGACCGGGAAGATATTTAGCAGGGCCGTTTTTTGCTGGGCTTCAATGTTCCCTCCCTGCCCAAATTTGAATCCGTCGCCTTGGACACTCCCATCTGTCCGTCGTGCCGCGGTTCTTCAAGAACGGGGGGGCGTTTGATCAAGCCGGCTGGAAACCAGCCCGCCGTCTGAAATCATCTGCCCGAGGCGCTGCGCATTCCTGCGGGGGATTGGCCAGACGGATCGCGCTCCCACCCGTTAGGAATGCGGAGCCGTCTGCAGGTGTCTGAGGCGCCGGCCCCCTTGGTTTCGCACCAAAGCCTGGAAATCCAACACCGCCGCGCGCTAAATTCCTGCCGAGATGGCTCAAAGGATTTGGACTTGGACGAGAACAAGCCGCCCGGCCAATAGATCCAATGCCAGCGCCGTCGCACACGTTCCGTGAAGCGGTTGGGAAACCGCGGCGCTCAGTTGGAAAAGGGTGGAGTGTCCTCTCGGGGACGGGGGGGACGAGATCTCCCACCCCCCAAAGTGGAGGAGCATCTCGGGTCTCGCGGGAAGGAGCGGGAGAAGGACAGCCGGAGCGCTGCGGTGAAGAAGGAGCTGAGCCAAAAAGGCCAAGCTCCGGATTTACCGGTCCATCGACGTTCCCGCCCTCACCTACGAGTCGCGGGCTGTGACCGAAAGAGCCAGAAAGATCCCGCCTCCGAGCGGCCGGAACGAGTTTCCCCCGCAGGGTTTCTGGACTCTCCCTTCGAGAGAAGGTCAGGAGCTCCGAGTCAAGGGGCTTCTCCTCCACATCGAGAGGAACCAAATGAGGCGGCTCGGGCATCTGATTAGGAGGCCTCCTCGGGGAGATGTTCCCCACATATGCAGGAGGCCCCCGGGACGCCCCTGGACATGCCGCAGAGACGACATCTTCATGGCAAGACGTGGCTGGAGGGGGGCGGGGGGAGTCCGGCCTCCCCCGCTAAAGCTGTTGAACGCTAAACACTCGTGAACGGATGGCTGCATGGATGAAAAGAACCGAGGCAAGCAAACGGTACCGAAGATGGACGCCTCCGACTCGCGTGAGGAGGGGCCGCTCCCTCCCCCCCCCAAGAAGCGAGCATGGAGGGGGACAATCATTGGACACGAGGCCGAGAAAAACACATCCCCACACCGCTTCCCAGCACCGACGAAGGCATCCATTTTGGGAATAGTGGGAAGATGTCAAGTGCAGTTGGGGATCGTTTCCTTTGTCGGCAGTTGAAATAAACCCGGGCATTTTGGACGGGGGGGAACACAACAGGTCTGTCTTTGTGGGGGGGCAGTTGGATGCACTTGGAGGCCTCGAAAGTGGCGACTCGGCGGGTGGAACCAAAACAACAAAGCAGTTGAAGCCTTTTGGCGTCGTGGCGCAAGCCGACGTGACGCGGCGTGGCGGAAGTGGGGGCTTACCTGGACCGTTGCTGTTCACGTGCGCCGTGTGAGCCATGGTCGCCGCCCAGCGCACTCGGTCGAGTCCCGCACGAGCAACATTAACCGCAGCAGCAGCAGGAGCAGCATCAAGTCCGGAATGCCACGCACCCTGGAGACCAACAACAACAACAAAAGACACAAACAACCAGTTTAGTGATGTCGATGACAGATGTGAGGAACTCGCGATGTGCTCAACGCCCGATATCAAAGGCGCCGCTGTAATAAAGCCCAAGTGAGACGTGTCGACTTGCTTCGGCAAAGGCGCCCCCCCGCGGTCCTTCGCGCCGTTCGTTCCAAGTTATGCTGAGGAGCATTCTGAGCTCGAGCGCCGCAAGTTAACCCATTTCGAGCAGGTCCACCTTAGCCGTCAGCCTCACGCTCGCGTCCCCCCCACAGACGGCGGCGGCGGGGCGGCAGAGCAGCGGGGGAGGCGAGAGGGGTGTTGACACAGCTAAGTTTAGACAACGATGTCAAATGACAAAGCGAGCAAAGTGCAGACTAAAATGGGAAATGGGCTCCTCTTCGGGATGCCAAAGTGGGGGGGGCTCGAGCCAGCCTCATGATGGAGGCTGCTGGGTCGGGCCGGGTCGGGCTCAATTGAGCCACCTCACCCGTCTTTTACCGCAACTGTGACTTCAACATTGACAAAAACACGAGATTCACCGCAAACTAAACATTAGAAGCCATTTTCAAAAAAAATGCTGAACCGACGGGCCAAAACATCTTTGTCGTTTGCGACGAGCTAATGACAAACGGGGCGCTCTCCAAAGCACCTCGGGCTTCTTCGGCCGACTTGAGTTCACAAACCATCGAGGTCGCTTTGTTGGGAGGCTAAATCAACTTCTTAACTCATTCACTCCCAAAGACGTTTTTAAACGTCTTTTCCAGACTTGCTCCAGAATTGGCTGCTACTGAACGAGTTCATTGCCCCAAACACGGACGGCGCGCTGCCTTGACTGAAGACGTCTTCGATGATCCTGAAAACATGCACGCTCGGAAGATTCCGAATCGTCTTCAACGTCGACAACAAGGTGTCGAGCCACTTCAGCGAAGACCGACATGATCAATCGTGAGTTGGCTTTGCCGTCCGTGTCTTCAGACAAACACAAACTTCACGTCGACTCGGACGTGATCTGGAATGCTCCCCCCCAAAAAAACGCACGTCCTCTCCGGTCTCGGTATTTAGAGCGACGACACGTGAAGCGCTCGCGCATATCCCGAGCCAAAAACCGCAGCGGTCAAAACCGAGGACATGGAAAGTGAGCAATGGCGCAAAACTCACCCGAATTCACGGAACGAGAAAGCAAACTAGACCGATTCCATCGTCGGCTCCCTCGCATGCGCGCCCTCAAACCTGAATGACTCGTTTTGATCTTGGATGTGACGTAAACAAAGCACACGTCGTCGGGCCAAAAGTGCCGACTACACTAGCGGGAGCCCGTGCCCCCTATAAAAAGTTTATTGGAGGCAAGGAGGCAAAAGTGTTCCAGAAAGAATTTGTACAGAGCTAAATACTAACACTGGTTTAAGCATGACACGTGAGTCGGGGGGCAAACATTGGTGGGGGGGTTGTAAGTCACAGATTTTAGGGGAGATATGTTGAAAAAAAAAATACAAAACAACAACAACAAAAAGTTTGGTTGAAAAGCAGAAGTGGCCACTTGAGTAGGTCCAATCTGCCTCATGCCATCCATCAGTGCAAGATATTAATTATTAATTTGCACGCGATCCTCTTGACTTTGAGGAAATGCAGCCGATTTGTGAAGTCTTGAAACTGAGGCGGCTCGAGGTGGGACAAGAGAAAAAACGGAACCGGTGGACGCGACCGCTTCTCCTTCACTTTCAATCCTAGTTTGCGGCCAGACGGGCGTGACGTCATGCGCTGCGATTACGACCACTTTCTTCGCCCCCTTTCATGTCGAACCTCTTCCAACGTATGGGGAATCGCCGCGACCCTTGTCTCGTCGTCCATGTTTGATGTTCTCGGGTATTAAATGTCGATTCGGGCCGCAAGGTACCGCGTCGGAACGCTCAGCGTGACCGGGAGGCGCGGGCGGCCGCTCTTTTCTTAGACAACACTGACCCCTGGAGGCAGGAGCGCGAACTTGAATTCTCATCGCAACTCAAGTGTATTTCTCGAGCGCTTGAAAACAACCCCCGCCGTTGACAAAATGCTGGACATGGAGCGAACGTCATACACGCACAACAATAAAAAGACGTTTAGAACAAGGACACGGTCCAAATTGAAACAAAAAGTGCCGACGACGAGGAGGAGGAGCCTCGAGAAGCAATTTGGCCACATTGTTTCAGTCACCACTTCATTGAAGCCGAGATGCTCATCTGGGTTCAATGAAGCAGTTGACGGGGCCGTCGCCAGGTGGCGCTGCAGCGCTTGAATCGCGCCGTGGACGGCGGCGACAGCGGCGCCAAGAGGGCCCCATTAAGTGGCTTCGACGCCTTGAGCCGCCCGGGGGATATGGAGCTGGCTAATCTGGAAGCCTGGCGGCTATATCCGGCTTCCGACGCCACCATCAAGTTTAGGAGAGCCCTTTGGCCTCCATTCAATCAGACACCGCGTGGCATTGGTGTCAAAAAGATTCTTATTCGGCTCTGCAATCCTCATTCATTCACTTTTCGTGGCGATGAAGAGGCATTGGAGTGGCCCCTGAAGAGGGGAAGCGCAGGATGGAAAAGAAGGTGGTGGTGGGGGGGTGGGGGTGGCGGGGGGGTTAATCCCATTAAAGTGGAAGCCAGATGATTTGTTCCATGATAGGCGGGAGGGAGAGAACGGGGTGGTACTCGGGTCTCGGATTTGACAGCCTTGGCCATTCCCAAATGCGAAGGTCTCACAGGGGTTAGGGGCGGGGGGAGGGGGGGACATCAAGGTCTCACTTCAACATCAAGTGAGTCGTGGGCTTCGGCGCAATACTGCAGGTCAACTTTTAAACAAGCCACGGCCAGTTGGATTGTGAGCAAAGTCTACTTTTGGATTTTGTTTCTCATCTAAAACATTGCGATCTCATTCATCCACCCCCGCCGCCCACCATCTACTTAAATATCAAACTTCAATCCTATTTATTTCTTTTCACCCACTGTTTGTTTTTTCCGATATGTTTGGATTTTTCAGCTTTGTCTACTATTTTGTCCTCCTTAGTGTCTTGAAAATCATCCATTTTTTGTTTTTTTTGTTTTTGCGATGTTTGTGGGGGTTGCCAGGTTTGTGTTTTTTTTGGGGGGGGGTGCTGTGCGATGACATTCCTGTGGAAAGCGCAGCATTATGGAGGAAGCAACCCTCCCCGTCCCGACGGCCCAATTTCCTGCATGGCAAAAAAAACAAAAAAGCGATTGGCTCTTCCGGGAAATTTGGGATGACCTCTTTTCCAGGACAGTCCCAACAAGTCCGAGGTGGGAGACAAATAAAGGCTTTTCTTCATCTTGAGGACTACAAAAGCACAAGTGGAAGGTCAACCGGACCAATTTGAAACATTAAGGGGAAAAAAAAAGGTTGTTCACAGAAACAAATGTACATGACGACTTGGCGCTTTTGGTCAAAGTTGCTCCATTCAGTCTGCTGGTCCTTTTAGTCTCAACCGAGCGTTCACCGTTGGGCGGAGCGCGTCTAATTTTCTATCAAGAACATGATTATGGAACCAACTCCTTCCACATTTTGCAATTAAATAAACGCATTTTAAAACCAGATCAAACTTTTGCAAGTCTCGTTCTTTTTTTTCATTCATTTCACTTTTCATATTTACACGGGCTATTCAAACCCTAAAAAAACAAATTTAAAAAATGGGAATGGTTTCAAACCACTGCCTTTGTTGTTCTCGACCGTGATGACAACAAAACGTTTTTTCGACTTTTTGTTTGCACGCTGTGCTAAGCAAGCAGATGGCGCTGCCAATACTGCCGTTATAATGCGGCATAAAAAAAAAAAAATACAATCAAAAGATCCACTCTCATCTGGCCTTGTTCTTTTCTTCTTCTTCTTAAGAAGTCAAACTCTTACAAATCCAAGATATCGCAGATACTCACCCCGTATGGGAAGGGGCTGTATTTCGGACGGATGCGATTCCACCTGCAACGGTCGACCGCGAGATTGAGCCAAGAGAGGCAAGCAGCTGCTGCCCCCCCCCCGTCCCAAAACAAACATTGAGCGGCCGGCCGCAGCGCCGATGACGCAAAGCGAGCGGCGATGCAAAGCGCCTCCGATGACAGCGGCCCGAGCGCAAGTGGCTTCGCCGAGTGCGCGCCCATATTCTCTCTCTCGTCACCTGCGCCGAAAGACGGAAGGGCCCGGCCGTTGCCTTGGCGACCGGACCTTCCTCTCGCTCGCTCGCTGGAAACTGAAACCCGAGAAGGCGCGTGCCCGCCGTCAGCCAGCCTCATCGGCGGCCCGCAGACGGGAAACTAAAGTCCGGTGACAAGGACAGCGCCCGGACACAATGAGACCTTTCGTGGGGAACCATATCGTGGGGGTGCGCACATCGACACGTGCCCTAATTGCGTCATATCGAGGTCAAACATTTTCACAGTTTCAAAAAGTCTGCGAAAACTCTGAACGAGACAACTGCAAATTTAATTAAAAAAAATAAAATAAAAATACATTGGCACCTCCCTGCAATGGGAGGGGGCGGGGGCTCCCCGCTGTTTTCAATTGCGAAACAACGTTCTGAGAATATGGCGGGGGGGGCCTCAGATTGAAAGTTGCCAGCGGCGAGATCAGATCGACGGTGTCGCTCGGGGGGGGTGGGGGGGGAGCTCATCTGCACGGGCAACAAAGTGCCGGCGACCGCAAGAGGAAATGATTGAGCGGCCAGGCCCGCCCTCCGCCCCCGCCCCGGCAGGCAAACCTTTTCGGGAAGAAACGCAAACGGCCGAGGCCGGCGAGGCTTCCGACGAGGCGAGGAGCCGGAAAACCGCCCCTCTTTTTGGACACGCTCATTAGAGAGAAACCACCAGCGGTGCGGTGCGGTGCGTGGGCAAGCCCCCGTGGCATCTGCAAACGGTTGCCAAGGGTTTGGGAGGGCCATGTTGGTGGTCTTCTCCCACATTCCAAGCAATGAATAACGTTTTGCTTCGCCCCATCTGGTCCCCGACAGCAAACAAACGGAAAGACGGCCAAAAAGAAGGAATTTGTTGTCATTTCTGACCATTAGGGTCCACCCAAACCGCAACCCAAGTAGGTACTTTACTGCCATCTACAGGCCTGGAGACAAGACGGGCCTGCAGCGGCGGACGTCTTTGCTCGAACAAGATGGCCGAGCCAACTTGTTACCGTTTGCCAAACGAATCCCATCTTTGCCGTCCGTGGCTACACGCAGGAAGAACGGCGCCTTGGAGGAATGCCTCCACTTGCCGGGCAATGTCTGCGCACGCCCGCATAGCTGAGGGCTTGATCCAAATCTCAGCGGAAGCCTCGGCCTGCCTGCCTGCCTGCCTTGAAAAAAAGCTAAATAAACAAATCGGGAAGGGAGCAGCTCCTCCTCCTCCTGCGGCCGGTGCGCAACTTTTGAGCATCTGCTCAACGGGTACGCTCAAAGTCGCCAGAGAAGAAGAAAACAGAGCTGCCACGATGCTCATCAATGATCCCCGACGAAGCACATGACCAGCGAGTGGAAAGAAAGGCGTGAACGTTAGCAGGAAACGAGGCGGGAAACACACTTTGGGGCTTTCTCGGAGTGTTAGTCCAACCGCAAAGGAAAGAAAACGCACGGCTTTTTTTTTTTCTTTTTTTTGGAGCACATTTCAGCCGCTCCACGCGGTCGGTCTTGAGTTGAGCTTGACTGAGGCGCGCGTCTTTGGCTAATTACAGGCCAGCCGTGGAGCTCCGCGCACCCCGCCGCAGAAAGCGGCCAGAATGTTCCAGGAGGAAAAAACATTCCCGCGCCGAATACACGTACAAATTCGTCACTTGGCGTCAACGCCGAGCTCGCTTGCCGTTTATTTTGAGCGTCCAAAGTATGCGCCGAGGTGCGGCCAAGAGTAAAATTACAAGTGAGCCGCACCACCAAATAAACACAGCTGCGGCCAGGGAGGAGAGATTTGGACCTGCGGCGCCGCAAGTCCTTTTTTCCAGAGCACCGAAAAAGGGGGCGGGGCATCATCCAAAGGGGCGCAAGGGTCGTCAGCTTTCATCCTGTGGACAGAGGGGCCGTGTCACGACGGTGAGAGTTGAGGGAGCTTTGCCATGAGTACACAGAGGCCAAGGAGGCTAAGTCGCATGCGTCCGGCGACAGCGGGCGGGCGGGCAAGCGGGCGGCCCCCGCTCGTGCTGCGTACGCACAGCTTTAGCGCCAAGCTCGCGTTGAGACGAGACCGGCCCGCCAAGTCAACGCAAGCACGACGGCGTCACTTCCTAAAAGCTTCCCAACAAGCTCGGCGATTAACACCTCCTCATCCACAAATTCATCCCGATGTGGCTTCCGCAATGGCCGCAGAGATATTTTCAAATAGAAGGAGAAACACCGGCGGGCAAAGAATGTCATTAAACGACCATCACAACGCGCCCCTTGACAGTTCAATTCAGGGCTTGACTCCGCAAGAAGAGCCGAGAAGCCTTGGGGCCTGCTCTTTAAGAGGGGGGGGTTAGGGGGCGGAGTCTGTCAGAAACCCAGAGGGAGGCTTCGAGCTCTTCTCGGACACAAAAGGGAGCACCGGCGCCTGAACTTAAGGAGTTCAAGGAAAAGGTGGAGCGGCGTGTCCGAGCAACGGCAGGAGGCCCGAAAGAAGCGCCAGCATCCGCTTCCTCCCAATTCGGAGACGCAGTTCAAAGGGCAGCGCAGCCGGACTCGGAATCGTTTCGTCCCCATTTGAAACGCTTCTCGGGTCTTTTCGGATCTGGGCTTTTTTTCGACAAATCTCAAAAGACGGAAAAGGAGCCCCGATTGGAGGCCAAAAGCCATTTCTCGCCTTTGCCCGTCTCGAGTTGACCCCCGTTGACCCCCCAACGCGTTGGCGCCGCTCTTTCCACGTCGACGACAAAGATCCCGAAAGCGGCGGGACTCGCGCAAGCGGGGGCTTCAAGCACGACGCGGTGCGGATGGGGCGCACGGAACACGTCGCCGCCGCATCCCAAATCTGACCTTTGACCTGCGCCCATTCGCCGACAAGCGCAACGGTTCCACGGAGGCGCTGTTGGCCATCGACAAAATGACAAAAAGGCAATTCGGACCGAGGCTAACCAACCGTTTGAAGCAAATCGCGTATTGCCTGTGCCAAGTCAACTTTGGGGCACGTTCTAGAACACGGGTGTCAAAGTCAAGGCCCAGGGGCCAGATCTGGCCCGCCACATCGTTTTATGGGGCCCGCAAAAGCAAATCAAAGAGGTCCGCTTTCATGATGCTTGCTAAAATCTCGACCAAAATGTTAAATTCTCATTTGTAATGAATAAGCGTGATACTGGAAGCATTTTCTTGTTGCCAAACCCCTCATGACAGCCACTTAAAAAATAAACCGTTATTCTTGACTTCTTGACATGGTTCCAGTCATAACGGCTCTCCAAGGGAAACTGTCGCTAAAATCAACTAAAGTTGGACGCTTGTGTTCTAGAACAGAGTGACAACAACAGTGTCACAAGTCGGGTCCCCTTGGAGGGGAAATGGGCGCATTGAACCAACGTTTTCCTGACAAGTGACACAGACAGTTGACCACACTGCCAATCGCTATTCTATGGACCGAAATCTTGAGCTGGAGGTCGATGTGAAAGTGAGGAGTACTGTAAAATGAAGTCCAAGATCCAAAATGCACCAAACGAAGAACGGAGCGCTACCCCTTGGGGTCGTGGCACTCATCGAAGCAAGCCAAGTGCAGCGCCTCACGTTGACACTTTGCGGCTCTCTCGGCCGCTGCACGGCTCCGCATCCACGGCCAACGTGGGAGGAACGCGAAAGGGCATTATTGGGTTTCATTGTGGCGGCTGCTTGCAACGAACGGGTCGGGTCCCTTTTCCCACGGGGCTCGAAGGCCAAGCTGCCAACGCCGAGCACGTCAACGCGCCACTCCAACTTTTTCCACGTAATCCCGGTTAAGCGGCGGCGCTTCATTGGATTGCGTCGTCCGACCGATTCGCGGCTAACCGCTACAAGGCACCCCCCCTCCCGCGGGACGCTAAGCCACCCAAATGGCTCGAGTGGACGATAGCCCACCCGAATAGAGGCTTACCCGATGCAAGGTGTCCTCGCTCAAGATGCCTGACCGGAGCCTGAACGCAACACCGGCGGTGCCCCGCTCGACCTCGTCTGGGTCGAAGAAAGGCTCCGGCGGTCCAGTAAAACTTCCAAACTCCACAAGGTCCACTTGTAAAACTCCGCAGAAGCGCGGGCAGGTCCCGCGTGCGACGTTCAGTCTTCTCTTTGTACTGGTCCACTTGGCTGGCCGGTCGGCTCGCTTGCTTGCTCGCTTGTGTGAGAGCAGCAACTTGTGGAAGGGCTACGCGCATGCGCACTGCGGCTCCAAACTTTATGCTAGCACGAAGGTCAAATAGGTGTACTGTAATCGGTTACCTGTGTCTAAACTCGCCCGTTTTACACTTCGTAATTCAGCAGTATAAGACTTTTCAAACATTAAACTACAGCAAAGAAAACGACGCCATTAAAAGCGACCACCAATTAAACCGCAGAAGAAGAGAATTAGGGTACACGGAGTAATTAATGTCTCAACTCTTAATTATCTTAACCAAGCAAACTTTTTTTCATATTTCTCATATTAAAATGGAACGCAATTAGTAAGACCAAATACAAAATATTTTAGTGTTCAATTGAACTTTGTTACTTCTGCCCAACCACATACGTAGTTCATGAGTGGCAATTGATTCTCCTCCGCCAAACAACCTAGTTCGCTCACTGGCTTGAGAAGGATAGCCAGGCGCATTGATATAGCTAAACAACTGTACTGGTTCGTATTTTTGGTAAGTTTTTCCCCCCGTATGCCCTCGATAAACATGACGACCATAACTCAGATAACTAAGGACGATGTACTTTGGTGGGAAGAGGGTGTAAATGTACAAATAGTCGATGTTGTCAGTATTGTACCGTGCACGTCGTTGCTATATAAGGAAAGAACGATCAGAGGTTGCCATCTTGTGGCGATAGCACTTATAACGACCCAAGACATGGCCGACGTGTTGTCGTCCTTTGTAGTTTTTAAGACTATCCCATGAAGTGCAATTTTTACACGGACCTTTTCTGATCATTATTCACTCAAATGGAACATTGTGAAATATCAATATAATATATAATATCAATATAAATCCAAGATGGCGCCCGAGTAGGCAGCCTTCAGTGCTCTTCAAGAGCCTTTGCTTTTTTTGGTTCTTTTTTGTTGTTTTTGTCTTTTTGTTTTGTCACATGTTTGTTGTTTCGTCGTGTGGACCTGATGTGGACTGTTTTCAGCGTTTTTTGGCCACGACATTCGTCAAAGGAGAAGAATCTGTGCTTGGCGGTTGCGCCTTCTCGGCAGCACGCCTGTACCAGCGCAGATTTTGATTGGGAGGAATGTCAGTGCCATTTGACTGTGCTGGACATCCCCGAGGCGCTTGTGTTTTTTGCGCCTGTAATGGGCAGCATTTTTCACAGCCCCGTTTTGTTTCAGTGGAGATGTCGGCGCTGTTGGGACAGTCTGCGTTGGTGCGGCCGGATGAATGGCTGCTGAAGTTGAGGATGAGGAGAAAGGAGTTTGGAACTGAGGGTCACCGCTTGGAATTGGAATGGATTTGCATGGGACAGGAGAGGTGAACCAATCTCTTTTTTCATCAATGGATGCTACAGCTTCTTGTCGACTTTGAAACTTAGCTTGTAGCCGACGTGTGCACATTTTGAGCAGGACGTCTCTGATCCACTGGTGAAAGGACACTTCTCCTCTTTCATCTCAAACTGCTTTAAACGACAACGCATATGAGGGGAAAAGCGGTCAGGACTGCACGACTGTCCGTGTTTTATGTCGTGTGTCGTGTTTATTATTTTACTTGATGTTAACTGTGTTGTTAAGCGCTTTGTTACCGCTGCCGCTGTTGTGAAAGCGCTCTATAAATCAGCATGTATTGTATAAACAATATAAAACCTAATATTATACGAACATTACGCGTATAAGCATTTTCAACATATAAATAAATACACATCGATGTCAGCGGTAGTCAATATTTCACAGATTGGTGAACATTTTTACTGTTGTCTAATTCGACGATATTTTAAGATCAGATAAGATAAGAAAACCTTTATTTTTCTCACAATGGAGAAATTCCCAATTTACAGCAGCAGAATTATGAAAGGGAGAAGTAGAAGTATATCAATAAGAAAATGGGTGAGTGGGGGTGAGTCCGGGTTTTCAGGTCTGTCTATTCAATAAGCTGACAGCAGTCGGCGGGAACGACAGCAGCGGCGGGTGTATCGGCCTCTGGCTGAAGGGAGCTGTCAGGGTGGGCCTGTAGGGCGTGGGAGGGTCTGTCCATCATAGCTTTTAGCTTGGCTAGCATCCTCCCGTTGCCCACCTCCTCCTCCAGAGTGTCCAGGACAGAGCCGGCCGGCCCTCCCGACCAGTCGCTCCGGTCTCTCCCTGAGATGCTGCCTGACCGGCAGACTATGCCGTCGTGAATGGCCCGAGGCCACCACAGAGCCATAAAAGGTCTTCAGGAGTGACCTCTCGCTCTCTCCATAGATCGTTACATTTCTGGTCAAATTGTCAACACCGCCCGAGTCGCATCATGCGATTGCCATACAAGTGTGAGGGACAAAATACACTTTCAAACACACGGGAAAGTGTTGAATTAGTTTGCCCGCTCACAAAAGACAGATGGCAACTGAAAACCAAGTTTAAAAACGAATTTAAGCCTGAAATCAAGTGTACTTGCAAAAGAGGAATGGATTTTGCGCCACACTCGAGCCAAAGGTTGAAGTGAGGTCTGCTGTGCCAGCCAACCAACCACTGGGCTGTCTTGCTCCGCAAACACCAAACAACAATGGCTTGTTTGACATGTGGAAACTGTTAAGGCGTTCAAACAACGCCAGGAACACAATGTTGTCACTATATATGAAGGTGAATTAAAAAAAACACGTGTATTTAACGAAACCACATCCCTAGGATGTATTCGTTTCGTTATAAGTTGTAAAATAACACCCAGGCGTACAAACTGACCGCCGGTCTAAGTGTGTGTGTGTGTGTGTGTGTGTGTGTGCGCGCGTGTGGTAGGGTGAAATTGTGACATAGCGAAGGAGGTTGAATGGCTGCGATACGAACAAAAGCGGGAGCAATAACTTGTTTCTGTGTCGTCATAACCAAACGTGCTCCTCGGCAACTTGAGCGCACAGTCACGCTGCTCACACTCCATCTTATCGCCTCCCAAGTCGCCACAAAGCCAAACTGTGTTTGGGCCCCCGCAGGCCCCGCCCCCTCACGTCTCCTCTCTCCTCTCCGATTGGCCCGCCGCGTCCGCGTCAAGAGTTGCATTTAAGCCTCGCGGCACTTCCTCCTCCGGACGCCGACGACAACTTTTTTATTTTTGGCGGGGTGTCAATCATGTCCGACCGAGGAACCTTCGACACCAACGTGGTGACCGTGACCCGCTTCGTCATGGAGGAGGGCCGGCGGGCCAAAGGTACCGGCGAGCTCACGCGGCTGCTCAACGCGCTGTGCACGGCCGTCAAGGCCATCTCCAGCGCCGTCCGCAAAGCCGGCATCGCTCACCTGTAAGTGGACGCCCGCACCAACATCATCAAACCTTCTTTTTGTATTTATTGATTTAGGGAATTATTAGTCACTCATCATCGATCAGGCGTTTTAGACCCCGGTACGGGAACATCCGCGTCGGCACAGACCAAGCAGGAGATTCTGGTTTGGCTCGAACCAATCAGGAAGCGCATACCTGAGGCCACGCCCAGCTTCCCAAGTTTAAAAGCCCACTTGTCATTCATTGACTTGCCCAAAATGCTAATTGACCCTCTTTTCGTTCTGTTACCGTTTCTCCTTTTTCAAAGTGTGTTTTTAAAAACTTTGCCCCCCGCCCTCCCACACACACACACACCGGTCATCCCGTTGCCAAATCTGGTTTGATAGTGATCAGTTCCCCATTTTGAAGGTGTTGGGGAAGGTGCGCAAACGCTGCCGCAGAAAAGGGGAACTACTGTTGAGCGTGTCAAAATGTAACGATGAGGAGGAAACGGGGGGTGGGGGGGCCTGGTGGTCGGTCGGAACGCTGCGGGAGGGGCTGAAAAGGTCTCGGCGGCAGAGCGGCTCGTTTCCCGACCCGGAGAGTTGCCGTTGAGCGGGATACAGAGTCCTTGTTGCTGATGCCGGGTCATCGCTCGGCCAGTGAGGTGCGGAGCGCCTTGAAGAGCAGAGGTAGACGAGTGACCCCACCCCCACCCCACCCCTTGACCGTTTGGATGAAAATAGTCTGCCAGAAAAATGTCAGCCAGTCGCCAAAAAGTACTTGAGCGTTCGATTACTGCTGCGACTCAAGTGAAAGTAAAACGAGCGGCCAGCAGCCCCTTTTGCGCCTTGACGCTCTCTCCGTCCCGCGCGCGGCGTGTTGTTCGTTCTCAGCTTCGGCATCGCGGGCAGCACCAACGTGACGGGCGACCAGGTGAAGAAGCTGGACATCCTGTCCAACGACCTGGTCATCAACATGATCAAATCGTCCTTCACCTCCTGCGTGCTGGTGTCCGAGGAGAACGACAAAGCCATCATCGTGGATCCCGACACCAGGGTAGGAGCGCGCGTCAAACAACGCGGGCGACCTTTGACCCCCCCCCGGGGCTGAGCCACAATGTCTTCCGCTCAGGGCAAGTACATCGTGTGTTTCGACCCGCTGGACGGCTCGTCCAACATCGACTGCCTGGTCTCCATCGGAACCATCTTTGGCATCTACAAGAAGGTGCGGGCCAGAGTGGCCACGGGGCCACGGAGCCGCTGAGACGCGCTCCCGAGTCCGCCCGACCCACCAGCGTCCGTGGTCTCGTCCCGCAGGACTCGGAGGACGGCGAGCCTCGCGAGGAGGACGCCCTGCAGCCCGGCAGGAACCTGGTGGCGGCGGGCTACGCCCTCTACGGCAGCGCCACCATGATGGTGCTCTCCACGGGACACGGCGTCAACTGCTTCATGCTCGACCCGGTCAGTACCTGCTCGGCCTAATTGGCGCCTGTCATTTGACTTTGGGGTCAGCCCGTCCTCCATTCCAGTTGGTCCAAAACGCCGCCGCTCGCCTCTTGACTGGTCCTCTTATCAAGAGGGAGCGCGTCGCTCCTACTCTGGCCCCCCCATTTTAGAGTTCTTCTTCTTCAGAAGAAGATTCGATGATTTGGATGGGTCCAATGTCACCCGAGTTCCTCGCATATCGTTCGGGCGATTTTGATCAAAGATGGCGGTGAGCCAGCTCGTCCTCGTCTGACGGCAGTCGCTCAAATCGCGGGCTGTGACAATTTGGAGCCGAGCTTGCTCGGATCTTGATCCAGATCCGTTTTGGATCCGCCACATAACTCTCAGACAGCTGTGACGGCAGCACCACCAAAGTCCGTCCGGAAGTAGTTGGCGACCGATTGGTGACTCGATTTCGTGTTTATCTTGACTTGGAGCCTTGAATAATTGTCATCAAGAAATTATTTGCCTCCTTTCTGCTGTGCAGGCCATCGGCGAATTCATCCTGGTGGACCGCGACGTGAAGATCAACAAGCGGGGCAAGATCTACAGCTTGAACGAAGGCTACGCCAAATACTTTGAGCCGGCCGTCACGGAGTATTTGCAGCAGAAGAAGTTTCCTCGGGTAACGTTGCCGATAGCCGCCGGGCAAAGCTGCTGCGGGGGAGGCGGCTTGCCCAAAAGCTCCTCCCCTTGCTGCCTCTCAAACTAAACGGAGAGCAAGAAAGGCCCCGAGAGCTTCCCGCTAACGCTAACCGTCATCTGCGCTGTGGCGCTTCAAGCCCCGACTCCACACAACGTGCCGATAATCTGGCGGTAGAGACGCGACGCCCGATGGATGGCCCATTCGTCGCCGAGCGACCTCGTTTCCTTTCAAATTTCCATTCGCTTTGTCGGCAAACGCCGACCGGAGCCTTTTGAATCGGGTCGGGGTGGAAATTCAAGTGTTATCGCAAGGCAGCGCCAAGGTGACTAGCCAGCGGCTAATGCTAACTAACGAGCTAACGCCCGACTCACCGCAGGACGGCAGCGAACCCTACAACGCCCGCTACGTGGGCTCCATGGTGGCCGACGTGCACCGCACGCTCATGTACGGCGGCATCTTCCTGTATCCTGGCAACGCCAAGAACCCCGAGGGAAAGGTGAGCTCCGGCGACAGCGCCGCCGCCTTTGCGATGATATTAACGGGGCGACCTTCTCTCCCCCCCTCCCCCCCGCAAGCTGCGTCTGCTCTACGAGGGCAACCCGATGGCCTTCATCATGGAGCAGGCCGGGGGCGCCGCCTCCACGGGCTCCGAGGACATCCTGGACATCCGTCCCCACGGCATCCACCAGAGGGCGCCGGTGGCCATGGGCTCCCCCGACGACGTGGCCGACTACGTGGCCCTCTGCCGCAAGCACGCCGCCGCCGCCGGCAAAGTGAGCCGCCAATAAAAATGCTGTCAAAAACCGCCAACGCCTCATCTTGCTCTTCCGGGCCGTCCCGCTTGCTGGCGTGTGAAGCGATGGACCGACTCTGGCGCCTCCTCGCCAGGGCCGCGTCGTGCTCCGTGCGCCGCCATACGGTTGAAGGGCGCCACACGCGAGAACAAAGGAGGGGTGGCGCCACACCGGGGCTGTGGGGGCCGATCTCCTCAAATATAGCGCCCGAGACGGCAAAGAGCCCGGAGCCCCCCCCCCCGCTCAAAACGCATACGTTGAAAGAGGAAGCGCCGCATCGGGCCCGGGCTTCGCGATGGGACGGCCCCCTTTGGAGGCGGGAGCAAATCACCGCAATCAGCGTCCATCCGTCCGCGATGTCTCCAATGCGACGCTCAAGATGGCGGTTTTGTGCAGCCGCTGACCACAAACATGAAGACTTCCTCACTTCAAAGCCCCCGCCCCTCCCTTGTGTCTCCGTGACGACGCACACGAGCGACATCCACATGAAGGACCAAAACTTGAGCAAAGCTCTTTGCGAGGCTTCATAATGCCATAGCAGCTGACGTCGCGGGCGCCACTTCGGTCGTCGGCGTCGCCCTTCTGGCGCTCGACCTCAAGCGGTGCGGCTGTGCTCCGGTTACGCTTGACCTTTGGGCTCAAAGGTCAGCAGCGGTTCAGGCGGCCCCTTGCCAACTCGTACGCAGACGCTCGTCCTTCCCTGGCAGCTTTCTCTCTCTCTCCTCTTTTGTTTTTGTCGGACCTCCGTGTTCAAAAGTTAAGATGGTGGCCGCCCGCCAGGTGATTTGTAATTCACGCGATCCGACTGGCCGCGTTCTGCGTCAAAGTCCAAAGGGGACAAATGTTGCCGTTCTGAAGGTTGCCATCTCTGCGTGAAAGACGCGAGGGCGTGTGAAGTTTGAACGACCCGGGCAGCCGACCTCCTTTGTGGGAAATCCACCTGCAGGATCTCCGTTGTGACTCCGCCTCCGCCAATGTGACCTCAACTCCGCAATGAGGTCAAAGGAAGTCCCCAAAATGGGAGAGGGCGTAACACCCTGGACGGCGAGCCGCCTTGGCTGGGTTCTGCGTCAACGGCGTCGGCGGATAAATGCGCCCTCGGCGATCACAGCTGACACCCGACACCGCGCGCACACAAATAGCCCCCCCCGAAACGAGCGGCCTCACTCTGCTTCTCCCCTCGGCCGAGTCAGGACGCCGACTCTCAGCGGGTAAGCGGCATGGCGGACCCGTCGACCTTTGACGTGGACGTGTGGACGCTGACGCGCTTTGTGACGGAGACGGGCCGGCTGGCCCCGGGGGCCACCGGCGAGCTGACGCAGCTGCTCAACGCCGCCATGACCGCCATCAAGGCCATCTCCTCGGCCGTGCGCAAGGCCGGCCTGGCCCACTTGTGAGTCGCTCCTCTTCGTCCGTCCGCCCGCCCCCGAAGGCCACCGCGCGTCTTTTCTAAAACCGGGAGAAAGAGTCAACTCCCATTTTTCCAAAGGAAAGACTCGTCTTCGCGTGAGCAAAATGGAAAGTGGTTATGAGGAGCAGACGGATATCGATTGATTGATTGATTTGGGGATGGTGGGGGGGTGGGGGGGCGTTTGTCAATTAACTCATTCAGTACCAGCCAATATCGCCCCTTCCACATCCGCTAGTTTCTCGACGCCGGGAGGCCGCAAGATGGCGGCCATGGAAAACGTTGAAAATCCCTTTCTCGTTTTGGCCCGAGCGAAAAAGAGAAACGTGTTTTTTTTTGTTTGTTTGTAATCAAACAGCGAAGCACGGCGAAGTGAAGTCTGCGAATATTTCAATTTGTGAATGCCAAGCAGCAAAGGTGACGGGCTCAAGCGTGTACAGTGAAACTCCTCTACAACGAAATCATGTTTGCAGCAAGACATTTTTCACAACAGGGGGTTTTTCACTGTAGCAAATTTGATCTCAGATGTAAGCGCACACACACACACACACACACACACACACACACAAACAGGAGAATGGGAATTGTGTTAATGCATGAAGATTTTTTCACATAAGGGGGTATTTTCACCAATGTAGGTTTCGTTCTAGAGGAGTTTCACTGTATTCTGAAATTACTCCCCCCTCCCAAAAAAAAAAAAACAAGACGACTTTCATGTTCCCGCAACGCTACTTTGACGTTCAACGCTTGAAGTGACTTTCTCCAGCGCGGGGTCTGAGATCGCCGCGGAGGGCTGAATTTTGTGGCGGGCGCAGGCAGGGCCTGGCGGGCCGCGTCAACGTGACCGGCGACGACGTGAAGAAGCTGGACGTGCTGTCCAACGAGCTGCTGCTCAACATGCTGAAGGCCTCCTACGGCACCTGCTGCATGGTCTCCGAGGAGAACGAGGGCCTCATCGTCACGCCCCAAGACAAGAGGGTCAGCCCCAGCGCCGCTCGCGCAACCCGAAATCCAAAGGTGACGTCGAGCGCGCGACGCGCTACGCCTCATCCGTACGTCGCGCTTCGTTCCAGGGGAAGTACGTGGTGTGTTTTGACCCTCTGGACGGCTCCAGCAACATCGACTGCCTGGCCTCCATCGGCACCATCTTTGCCGTCTACAAACGAGTGAGTCTCTCGCCAGCTCGCCTTCCGTTCCCTCTTCATCCACACGTCCGTCGGGATGGACAATTTTTTTTTTCCGGTTCATCTCAAGATGCCACCTAGCGAGCATCTTTCCCTCATCTCGTCGTCAATCCGTCAATCTGCTGGTTTTTGTGTTTTTTTCCATGTGTAGTAGCGCCTTGCGGCCAAAAGAGGGCGCAATGTTGTAGCGGCTCAAGGCGATTGCTCGAAGCCAGCCAGCCATGTCCAGCTCCGGGCCTGGGGGGCACCGTCCTGCCTGTTTCAGATGAGCAGCTCATCAGCCAGCTCTGAAGCAGCTTGAGAAGCATCCTGATGATTTGAATCAGGCGCGCTGCTCCTGGGAGAGCCCGAAAACAGGCAGGATGGCGGGCGGCCCGCGAGGACCCACTTGGGACACCCCTGCGTTCCCAAATATTCTCGGAGGCAAACACCCTTTTCATACGAGTCAGGCTCAACGCCAGCTTTTTTTTTTTTAATTCTTGGAGGAGCAGTTTTGCACGTGGGAGGGGGGGGGGGCAGGGCCAGGGCCTCACCTTTGTCCCTAAAGGCTCGTGGCGTCGGCGCAGGTGAGCGAGGGCGAGCCCACCGAGGCGGACGCCCTCCAGCCGGGCCGCGACATGGTCTGCGCCGGCTACGCCCTCTACGGCAGCGCCACCCTGGTGGCCCTCAGCACCGGCGCCGGCCTCAACTTTTTCACCTTGGATCCGGTGAGTCGTGAACAAAAAGAACCAGTTCGAGTGCCCGCTATATCGTTTGCTTTTGTTTTCTTCCCGGTGCGGCCCCTGGCCAGGCCATCGGCGAGTTCATCCTGACCGAGAGGAACGTGCGGATCAAGCCCAGGGGGAAGATCTACAGCCTGAACGAGGGCTACGCCAAGTACTTCCAGCCCGCCGTCAACCGCTACATCGACCGCAAGAAGAACCCCGAGGTGAGCCGGCTGCCGTCTGGGGAGGGGGCGCGCGGGGGCTGAGTTGTATCCTCACAGCAACCGCCGTCGGCTTCCTGTCTGCGATGCGGGCGCTCGCCGCTTGGCGGCGGCGGCGTGTCGTTGCGGCGACGAAGTGATGAAAAGAAACTTCCGGAAACACGGACAAAATGCGGTGGACGGCGAGTGCGTGCGTGCGCGCGCGTTTTTCCTGTTTTCAGGTCTGAGTCACCGCATTCGCCCTGGGCGCGTGATTCGGCGACTCGGCGACCACATGACCGGAAGCGCCCCCGCCGGCCGCGCGTCGGCTTTTCTCGAGAGGGCTCACGTCGACCAAGAGGAGAAGAGCGCACACGGAGTGGAAGCTCCTGATTTGCGGAAGCCCATCGTCCTTGACCTCAAAATGTCCAATGATCGTTTTTGTACCTTTTTTTGGGGGGGGGGGGGGGGGTAGCCCAAGGACAGACTACAAAGCGTAACTAAATGGAAAAAACAAGTTTTGAAGCTGCCCCAAACTATTTGTTGGCACATTCATGAGTCACAATTGTTAGTGCTTCCTCTTTTCACTTCCGTTATGATTTGATATCACCCCCAAAAAAGCAGACTTCACCAAAAATGGCATGGTCGAGGGATGTCTGCACTATTAACGCCTGAATAAAAAACAGGCAGAGACTTTTGGGGAAGGTGGCACGCTTGTCGCTAAGAAGGCGCACTTTGGACGGGACAGTCGCCCCCGCCGACGCGACCGCCGCACTTGCACATGCGGTTGCTTTTGCTGGGAAATTAGAAAGGGAAGTTGAGCACGCGGCGGCGGCGGACTTTTGAGGGGCAGCCGGGGCCCACGCTCACAAATGGTTGACGTGCTAACGGGGGAGCGTCGCTAGTTGCGCTTTTGCAGGCGAGAGAGCACAAATAGGAGCAACGCGCGTACGGCAAATAATCGACGAATACTCGCCGGCATACGTTCTTTGTCCTCTGCGAAGAACGGCAGCATCTTACAAGGTCACTTTGAGCCGCGGTCTTTTGATTTTTGTCCGAGTGACCGCGCGCCGCAAGGAGCCGACGCAGTCCGTTGAGCTCCAGCCGCAAATAGTCGGTTGGATTTCTTCTTGTTTTGCGACGGCTCGTGTCATATTTGGGTTTTTCGGGAAGCTCGGATGCTTTTTGTCTTTTCAAGTCCTTTCGTCAAATGTTTCAGGATGATGTGTCGATGAGATTGTATTTTGGGGATCCTTTCTTCTTTGTTGTGTCGCTTTTTCAATCTCACGTCTCCAAACCAAATAAACGACAAACCTCGTTGGGCTCGCACCCACAAGGGGCTAACCTTGGACCGAAATCCTGCCCGTCGTCGTCGTCTTGCCTCGTCTCGTTCTATCGTCTTCTTCCAAAAATGGCGATGCAGATCTTGCAAAACGTGTCCTTTAACGTGCGCCACTAAGCGTGCACGGCAACTAAGGTCGGGTGGACCTTTTTCCGCGATAATTGGTTCCAGTTGGTTGCTTAATGTGAACTATGGGAAGTAGCATCACGTTTTGTATTTTATTTCGAAACGCATTTTCCTGAAATGCGTGTTTTGGGTCTATTTGCACTTGGGAAAAAAATCATTTGCATATTTTTGGTGTTGCGATTTTCCGTTTTTCGATCGCTCCGTATACCGTAATTTCCGCACTATAGAGCGCACCTGATTATAAGCCGCACCCACTACATTTTTAGAGGAAAAGCAATTTTGTACATACACAAGCCGCACCCGTATATAAGCCGCATGTGCCCACATTAAAACATGGAAACTTATTTGCAAAGAAAGAAGCTACACAGAGAGTTTTCAAAGTTTGAATAATATAACTTAACAATAATAATAATAATATAACTTTCTTCCCAAACGGTGCCTGTGACGCGGCAGTAAAATGGTAGCAACATGGAAACAACACGCTAGCAACAGAATAGCAATGCGTCATATGCCTTTCTTGTTGCATTTTCCATGATGAGGATACGTTCACGCTAATTAAATTTATGTACAAGACAAGAAGTTACAGTCTTCCTCGACGCATATATTCCACCGGTCTTAATCTGACCTTTTCTACTCGAGCGCCCCTGGCGGCCGTTATAAAAATTACACATATTGGCCGCATCACTGTATAAGCCGCAGGGTTGAAAGTTTGGGAAAAAGTAGTAGTTTTTTAGAATTTATTTATTTTTTGTCTCAACGGCAATCCGGAAACGGAGCTCTTTTGTTTCTTGCGGCGCAGGACGGCGCGACGCCGTACGCCGCGCGCTACGTGGGCTCCATGGTGTCGGACGTCCACCGCACCATCGCCTACGGCGGCATCTTCTTGTACCCGGCCAACCAGAAAAGCCCGGAAGGGAAGGTAAGCGCGCTCATCCCGCGGCGCCTGCTTGAAAAGCGCGGCCGTTCGGCTTTTTCTCGAGAAAGGCGGCGGTGACGGCGCGGAAGGAAAGCGAGAGCTGCGCGGGGAAGTGAAAGTGACCGGCGGATGAACAGCTGGCCGGGATGACGCGGGTGAAGCTTTGTCGTCGCCACCCCGAGGAAAGCAAATGGAGCCAAACGCAAAGACAAATACGACAAAGTACAGTCAAACCTCGGTTTTCGAACGTCTCAGTTCTCAACCAATTCGTTTTTCGACAAAAAAATAAAAATTTTTATGCCTGAGATGACAAACAAATTTCGGTTCTCGAACGAACTGAGCGCACTTGAATGCACCATTTGACTCCTCTCGCCTTCCTTAGACGAGGAGGTGACGAAAACTTCCTCGTGTTGCTTTCCATTGTGAGCAGACGTGTTCAGGAAGCATTTTTATTTTGAAAAGAGCGTGGTTTCGGTTTTCAAACAATTTTGGGTTTTCGAACAGCCAGGTTTGACTGTACCTCGTGAACGACAAGACCAAAAACATTTGACATTTGAAATCAAGTAAATACTTCACGGAAATGCTCAAATCGCGGATTAAGAATACAATGGAAAGTCATTAGGGGTGTGACATGTATTTGGTTTCTGTGGGGGGACAGAGTCGAGACGAAAGTCCCCCTCTTGGGATTCAAGGGTTATAAAAAAAACGGTGAAAATACCGTAGTAGCGACAAAGAGCATGACAGAAACCGCGAGACGAAAAAGAGGAAGTCAACTGAATCATCCGACCGACGTTGACCCGCGCGTCTCCGCGGATTTGTGTGTCTTGGTGTAGCTGCGCCTGCTGTACGAGTGCAACCCGATGGCGTTCCTGGTGGAGCAGGCGGGGGGCGCGGCCACCACCGGCACGCAAAGGGTCCTGGATGTGCAGCCTCGGGCCCTCCACCAGCGGGTGCCCTTCGTGGTGGGCTCGCCGCAAGACGTCGACGAGTATTTGGCGTTTGTCGACAAGTACCGCTAGAGAGCGGCCGCATTGCCTTCGCCGGACCTACTTTGACCAACAATAAACTTGCCAATCGCAGAAAACGTGTCACGAAACTTCAACTGTGGTCCTTATTGAGGCTAAAACGTGGGTGTCATGGCATATGTTTGGGGCTTTGTTTTGGGGGGGGGGTTCGCCCAGGAAAGAAAACAAAAATGCTGTTTTCCTTGTTTTTCTTTCTACCCGATGTATTTCATTCAAAAGTAAGACGTTTTTAGACGAAATTAACGACCATTTATAGTAAGGCGTTTTTGACGAAAAAAACGACCATGTATAGTAAGGCGTTTTTCGACGAAAAAAACGACCATGTATAGAAAGGCGTTTTTCGACGAAAAAAAACATGTATAGTAAGGCATTTTTAGACGAAAAAAAACATGTATAGTAAGGCATTTTTGACGAAAAAAACGACCATGTATAGTAAGGCGTTTTTAGCGGAAAAAACGACCATGTATAGTAAGGCGTTTTGCGAAAAAACCATGTATAGTAAGGCGTTTTAAGCGAAAAACGACCATGTATAGAAAGGCGTTTTAGCGAAAAAAGCGACCATGTAAGTAAAGCGTTTTCGACCAAAAGCGACCATGTATAGTAAGGCGTTTTAGGCGAAAAAAGCGACCATGTATAGAAAGGCGTTTTAGGCGAAAAAAAACGACCATGTATAGTAAGGCGTTTTCGACCAAAAAACGACCATGTATAGTAAGGCGTTTTCGACCAAAAAAGCGACCATGTATAGTAAGGCGTTTTAGCGGAAAAAACGACCATGTATAGTAAGGCGTTTTAGCGAAAAAAGCGACCATGTATAGTAAGGCGTTTTTAGCGAAAAAGCGACCATGTATAGTAAGGCGTTTTGGCGAAAAAACAACCATGTATAGTAAGCGTTTTAAAAAAAAGCGACCATGTATAGTAAGGCGTTTTAGGCGAAAAAAACGACCATGTATAGTAAGGCGTTTTAGAAAAAAACGACCATGTATAGTAAGGCGTTTTAGGCGAAAAAACGACCATGTATAGTAAGCGTTTTAGGCGAAAAAACGACCATGTATAGTAAGGCGTTTTAGCGAAAAAAGCGACCATGTATAGTAAGGCGTTTTTAGGCGAAAAAACGACCATGTATAGAAAGGCGTTTTAGGCGAAAAACGACCATGTATAGTAAGCGTTTTCGACCAAAAAACGACCATGTATAGTAAGGCGTTTTCGACTAAAAACGACCATGTATAGTAAGGCATTTTGACGAAAAACGACCATGTATAGTAAGGCGTTTTAGCGAAAAACGACCATGTATAGTAAGGCGTTTTCGACAAAAAACGACCATGTATAGTAAGGCGTTTTAGCGAAAAACGACCATGTATAGTAAGCGTTTTAGACGAAAAACAACCATGTATAGTAAAGCGTTTTAAGCGGAAAACGACCATGTATAGTAAGGCGTTTTAGCGGAAAAACGACCATGTATAGAAAGGCGTTTTACGACGAAAAACGACCATGTATAGTAAGTCGTTTTAAGCGAAAAACGACCATGTATAGTAGGCGTTTTAGCGAAAAACGACCATGTATAGTAAGGCGTTTTAGCGAAAAAACGACCATGTATAGTAAGGCGTTTTAGAGGAAAAAAACAACCATGTATAGTAAGGCGTTTTAGGCGAAAAAAAACGACCATGTATAGTAAGCGTTTTAGCTGAAAAACGACCATGTATAGTAAGGCGTTTTAGACGAAAAAACGACCATGTATAGTAAGGCGTTTTTGGCGAAAAAACGACCATGTATAGTAAGGCGTTTTAGGCGAAAAAAACGACCATGTATAGTATATATTTTAGGCGAAAAAACGACCATGTATAGTAAGGCGTTTTTAGGCGAAAAAACGACCATGTATAGTAAGGCGTTTTAGGCGAAAAAACGACCATGTATAGTAAGGCGTTTTAAGCGAAAAAAACGACCATGTATAGTAAGGCGTTTTAGGCGAAAAAAACGACCATGTATAGTAAGGCGTTTTTAGGCGAAAAAACGACCATGTATAGTAAGGCGTTTTAGACGAAAAAACGACCATGTATAGTAAGGCGTTTTAGGCGAAAAAACGACCATGTATAGTAAGGCGTTTTAGCGAAAAAACGACCATGTATAGTAAGGCGTTTTAGGCGAAAAAACGACCATGTATAGTAAGGCGTTTTAGCGAAAAACGACCATGTATAGTAAGGCGTTTTAGGCGAAAAAACGACCATGTATAGTAAGGCGTTTTTGGCGAAAAAACGACCATGTATAGTAAGGCGTTTTGACGAAAAAACGACCATGTATAGTAAGGCGTTTTTAGCGAAAAACGACCATGTATAGTAAGGCGTTTTTACGAAAAACGACCATGTATAGTAAGGCGCTTTTAGCGAAAAAACGACCATGTATAGTAAGGCGTTTTTCGCGAAAAACGACCATGTATAGTAAGGCGTTTTAGCGAAAAACGACCATGTATAGTAAGGCGTTTTGATCTAAAAACGACCATGTATAGTAAGGCGTTTTTAGCGAAAAACGACCATGTATAGTAAGGCGCTTTTAGCGAAAAACGACCATGTATAGTAAGGCGCTTTTAGCGAAAAACGACCATGTATAGTAAGGCGCTTTTGCGAAAAACGACCATGTATAGTAAGGCGTTTTAGCGAAAAACGACCATGTATAGTAAGGCGCTTTTCGCGAAAAACGACCATGTATAGTAAGGAAAAAAACGACCATGTATAGTTGACGAAAAACGACATGTATAGTAAGGCGCTTTTAGCGAAAAAACGACCATGTATAGTAAGGCGTTTTTAGAAAAAAAACGACCATGTATAGTAAGGCGTTTTTAGTCTAAAACGACCATGTATAGTAAGGCGTTTTTGACGAAAACGACCATGTATAGTAAGGCGTTTTTAGCGAAAAACGACCATGTATAGTAAGGCGTTTTTAGCGAAAAAACGACCATGTATAGTAAGGCGCTTTTAGCGAAAAACGACCATGTATAGTAAGGCGTTTTTTTAAAAAACGACCATGTATAGTACCCATGTATAGTAAGGCGTTTTAGCGAAAAAAAACGACCATGTATAGTAAGGTTTTTAGCGAAAAAAACCGACATGTATAGTAAGGCGTTTTTCGAAAAAAACGACCATATAGTAAGGCGTTTTAGCGAAAAACGACCATGTATAGGGTTTTTCGATCGAAAAAACGACCATGTATAGTAAGCGCTTTTAGTGAAAAAAACGACCATGTATAGTAAGGCGTTTTCGACTAAAACGACCATGTATAGTAAGGCGTTTTTAGCGAAAAACGACCATGTATAGTAAGGCGACGAAAACGACCATGTATAGTAAGGCGCTTTTAGCGAAAAACGACCATGTATAAAAAAACGACCATGTATAGTAAGGCGCTTTAGCGAAAAACGACCATGTATAGTAAGCGCCGACGAAAAACGACCATGTATAGTAAGGCGCTTTTAGCGAAAAACGACCATGTAATAGTAAGGCGCTTTTCGAAAAACGACCATGTATAGTAAGGCGTTTTCGACGAAAACCGACCATGTATAGTAAGCGCTTGATTTAAAACGACCATGTATAGTAAGGCGCTTGACGAAAACGACCATGTATAGTAAGGCGTTTTTAGACTAAAAACGACCATGTATAGTAAGGCGCTTTTAGCGAAAAACGACCATGTATAGTAAAGCGCTTTTCGACGAAAAACGACCATGTATAGTAAGCGTTTTTGATCTAAAACGACCATGTATAGTAAGGCGCCGACGAAAAACGACCATGTATAGTAAGGCGCTTTTAGAGGAAAAACAACCATGTATAGTAAGGCGCCGACGAAAAAACGACCATCATAGTAAGCGTTTTTCGACTTAAAACGACCATGTATAGTAAGGCGCTTTTAGATCTAAAACGACCATGTATAGTAAGGCGCTTTTAGCTGAAAAACGACCATGTATAGTAAGGCGTTTTGACGAAAACGACCATGTAATAGTAAGGCGCTTTTTTGACGAAAACGACCGCTCATTAAAAACGCCTTACTATACATGGTCGTTTTTTCCGCTAAAACGCTTACTATACATGGTCGTTTTTTCCGCTAAAAACGCCTTACTATACATGGTCGTTTTTTCGCTAAAAACGCTTACTATACATGGTCGTTTTTTCGCTAAAAACGCTTACTATACATGGTCGTTTTTTCGCTAAAACGCTTTACTATACATGGTCGTTTTTTCGCTAAAACGCCTTACTATACATGGTCGTTTTTTCGCTAAAACGCTTACTATACATGGTCGTTTTTTCGCTAAAACGCCTTACTATACATGGTCGTTTTTTCGCTTAAAACGCCTTACTATACATGGTCGTTTTTCGCTAAAAACGCTTACTATACATGGTCGCTTTTTCGCTAAAACGCCTTACTATACATGGTCGTTTTTTCGCTAAAACGCCTTACTATACATGGTCGTTTTTTCGCCAAAAACGCCTTACTATACATGGTCGCTTTTTTCGCCAAAAACGCCTTACTATACATGGTCGTTTTTTCCACTAAAAACGCCTTACTATACATGGTCGTTTTTTCGCAAAAACGCCTTACTATACATGGTCGTTTTTCCACTAAAACGCCTTACTATACATGGTCGTTTTTTCGCCAAAAACGCCTTACTATACATGGTCGTTTTTCCACTAAAACGCCTTACTATACATGGTCGTTTTTTTCGTCAAAAACGCCTTACTATACATGGTCGTTTTTTCCACTAAAAACGCCTTACTATACATGGTCGTTTTTTTCGTCAAAAAACGCCTTACTATACATGGTCGTTTTTTCCACTAAAAACGCCTTACTATACATGGTCGTTTTTTCGTCAAAAACGCCTTACTATACATGGTCGTTTTTCCACTAAAACGCCTTACTATACATGGTCGTTTTTTCCACTAAAAACGCCTTACTATACATGGTCGTTTTTTCGCCAAAAACGCCTTACTATACATGGTCGTTTTTCCACTAAAACGCCTTACTATACATGGTCGTTTTTTCGCCAAAACGCCTTACTATACATGGTCGTTTTTCGCCAAAAACGCCTTACTATACATGGTCGTTTTTTTCGCTAAAACGCCTTACTATACATGGTCGTTTTTTTCGCTAAAAACGCCTTACTATACATGGTCGTTTTTTCGCCAAAAACGCCTTACTATACATGGTCGTTTTTCGCTTAAAACGCCTTACTATACATGGTCGTTTTTTCGCTTAAAACGCCTTACTATACATGGTCGCTTTTTCGCTAAAACGCTTTACTATACATGGTCGTTTTTTCGCAAAAACGCCTTACTATACATGGTCGTTTTTTCGCCAAAAACGCTTTACTATACATGGTCGTTTTTTCGCAAAAACGCTTTACTATACATGGTCGTTTTTTCGCCTAAAAACGCCTTACTATATACATGGTCATTTTTTCGCTAAAACGCCTTACTATACATGGTCGTTTTTTCGCTAAAAACGCCTTACTATACATGGTCGTTTTTTTCGTCTAAAAACGCTTACTATACATGGTCGTTTTTTCGCTAAAAACGCTTTACTATACATGGTCGTTTTTTCGCTAAAACGCCTTATTATACATGGTCGTTTTTTCGCTAAAACGCCTTACTATACATGGTCGTTTTTTCGCTAAAAACGCCTTACTATACATGGTCGTTTTTTCGCTAAAACGCCTTACTATACATGGTCGTTTTTCGCCAAAAACGCTTATTATACATGGTCGTTTTTTCGCCAAAAACGCCTTATTATACATGGTCGTTTTTCGCTAAAACGCCTTACTATACATGGTCGCTTTTTTCGCCAAAACGCCTTACTATACATGGTCGTTTTTCCGCTAAAACGCTTACTATACATGGTCGTTTTTTCGCTAAAACGCCTTACTATACATGGTCGTTTTTCCGCTAAAACGCCTTACTATACATGGTCGTTTTTTCGCCAAAACGCCTTACTATACATGGTCGTTTTTTCGCCAAAACGCCTTACTATACATGGTCGCTTTTTCGCAAAAACGCCTTACTATACATGGTCGTTTTTTCGCTAAAACGCTTACTATACATGGTCGTTTTTTCGCTAAAACGCCTTACTATACATGGTCGTTTTTCCGCTAAAAACGCCTTACTATACATGGTCGTTTTTTCGCTTAAAACGCCTTACTATACATGGTCGCTTTTTCGCTAAAACGCTTACTATACATGGTCGTTTTTTCGCCAAAAATACCTTACTATACATGGTCGTTTTTCGCCAAAAACGCCTTATTATACATGGTCGTTTTTCGCCAAAAACGCTTACTATACATGGTCGTTTTTTCGCCTAAAACGCTTACTATACATGGTCGCTTTTTTCGCCTAAAACGCCTTACTATATACATGGTCATTTTTTCGCTAAAACGCCTTACTATACATGGTCGCTTTTTTCGCTAAAAACGCTTTACTATACATGGTCATTTTTTTGTCTAAAACGCTTATTATACATGGTCGTTTTTTCGCTAAAAACGCCTTACTTTACATGGTCGTTTTTTCGCTAAAAACACCTTATTATACATGGTCGTTTTTCGCTAAAAACGCCTTACTATACATGGTCGTTTTTCGCTAAAACGCCTTACTATACATGGTCGCTTTTCGCTAAAACGCCTTACTATACATGGTCGCTTTTTCGCTAAAACGCCTTACTATACATGGTCGTTTTTTTTGTCGAAAACGCCTTACTATACATGGTCGTTTTTTCGCTAAAAACGCTTTACTATACATGGTCGTTTTTCGCTTAAAACACCTTACTATACATGGTCGTTTTTTCGCCTAAAACGCCTTACTATACATGGTCGTTTTTTCGCCAAAACGCCTTACTATACATGGTCGCTTTTTCGCTAAAACGCCTTACTATACATGGTCGTTTTTTGTCGAAAACGCCTTACTATACATGGTCGTTTTTTCGCTAAAACGCTTATTATACATGGTCGCTTTTTCGTTAAAACGCCTTACTATACATGGTCATTTTTTCCGCTAAAAACGCCTTACCATACATGGTCGTTTTTTCGCTAAAAACGCCTTACTCTACATGGTCGTTTTTTTCGTCAAAATCGCCATTTATAGTAAGGCATTTGTAGCGGAAAAAAACAACCATTTAAGGAAGTCGTTTTAAGCCGAAATTAACGAGCATTGGTGTCAAACTCATTTCACATTGTGGGCCACATCGGGCCTCGGTATCTGTCAAGTGGGCCGAACCATTCAAAATTATACCATACTCTGCTATAAATAACCAAAATAACATGTCTTTCCTTTGTTTTGGTCTAAAGATGCACAAGAACACTCGGAAAATGTTTAAATTTAATGAACATATCTTTTACAAAACATTTCATGAAGCACCTGATTTCCTTACACAAACGTGCAATTTCTTTTGTCATCCACATACAGTCAAACCTCGGTTTTCTGAGCACGGCAGCTGTGCCACTACCAAACCTCGCTTCAGACACGTGAAAGAGAGCGACGTCGAGAGGGAGAGAGAAGGAAAATGACAGAGTAGCCATCGTGGCCAGTATGGCTTTGCGTACGAGTGATGTGTCGGTCGCGAACGAGCCGGTACAAACAGCCGGTTCTCACCGTTCACTTCAAAGAGCCGTTTTTTTGTACCGGCTCGTTCGCGACCCACACATCGCTCGTACGCAAAGCCATACTGGCCACGATGGCTACTTGGCTTTGCGTACAGACACGAACAGCTGAGGATGACCATTGGATTGGTTTGACCTTCGATTTATCTCGAGGCTTGGCCAATTTCTAAAAGGGCGACAAACACAAAAGTCGTGTTTCACATTTTTAATGGTCGACATTAAACCAAACATAAAACAACAAAACCCCACAGACCTCGACAAGAACAGGAGTTCGCCCACTCACTGAGCAACATATGTACAAAGAATAAAAGACAACTCAATTGAAACTGGTGTCACTTCCCTAAAAACATTCTTGTGGGCTAAAATCCAAAGCCGGCGCTTTGACGCGGTGCATTTTGCAAACAAAAACCAACACAAGACAATCGAAGATGGCGCGTCCCGTCAGACCAGCGGGTAGCTGGCGGCGGTGGCGATGCCGCAGTGGTTCTTGCGGTCCTTGGCCATGTAGATGTAACCTTTGTCGCCCCACTTCTCGCTCCAGCTGCGGGACGAGCGCCGAGGTATTAGTTAGCGAGCCGGCGCTGCTCACGCGGGGGGGCGTTTCGCCACCCACCTGTTCTTGACGATCCAGTACTTCTTGCCGTCGGCGTCTTCGCCCTCAAAGCCGTAGCCCACCACCAGCACGCCGTGGTCCAGCTCCTCGCTGCTGCACTCCTTCTCAAAGTAGATGCCTTCAAAAATAAAAATTACAAAAATGTTTTTAAGTCCAAACAGTTTTAAATTGTGATTTTTTTCCAAATCTGAAACAAAAGGGTTTTTTTTTTGTTGTCTTGGCTGAGTTTTGTGGCTCTTTAGTGACCCCGCCCCCCCCCACACACGTTTTTTTGAGGGGAGGGGCCAAAACACATAAAATATTTTAAAGATTTCTTTTTGGGGGTCAACATTTTGCTGAATTGTTGCATTTCTGGGGGACTGTCCCGAGCGCGGGCGGGCGGGCGGGGGCAACCAACCCGATTGGTAGAACTGGAAGGACTCGTGTCCTGCGTCGATGGCCACCGAGACGGGCCCCACCGAGGCCACGGCCTTCATCAGCGCGTGCTCCTTGCCGCTCGGCACGTCCACGAAGCCCGTGTCGTTGGCCGAGTTGAAATTGGGGTCGTAGTGGCACGGCTGGTCGTCCTGCGATGACAACACACAAACACACACACACAGATGCGCCACATCATCAAAAATGATTTTGCATTTCACATTCGTCCTCATTGGGTTATTTCCCCCACCCCCTGACTAAAGGTTTCCAAAATCCAAAACAACAGGTTTGGGTTGGGAAAAGAAAAAAAAAAATAGGTCATTTTTAGGACTGCAACCAACGCTTTATTTTAATCATCAATTGATCCGTGCATTGGTTGACAGGGGAAAAAAAAGATCTGATTTCAGTGCTAATCAATAAATCGTTATCACGTCTATTCATTTTTCCGACCTCATCTTTTCATCAACTCAGACATGTACTGGGCCCCCCTTTCTATTACAACTTTTTAACATTTGGTCATATGGAAAAACTAAAAAAAAAAAAAAAAGTACATATATATATATATATATATATATATATATATATTTACGATGCACAATAGATGAAAAACTTTTTGTATTCACCTTTTTTTTAATAAACCAATTATGTAATAAAAACTATCCGTCTTTATTTGACTAATATTTTCATTGTACCATATTTCAATAGCCCAATGAGCCAATTTTTTTTATCCCCCACTCCAAAAAATTGGCGGCAACAAATCTTTATGGCCAAAAAATGATTTTTTTCCCCCCCCCGCTGCTCTGGAACTGACCATTTTTAGCCCAAATACGTTTTTCAGAATGTGTGAAAGACCACATTTCACTGTAACCACGATTCGAATATTTGTGGTGGGTGGGGGTAGCCAAACGGTTGAATGGCAGACGTGGCGTAAAAGGCTTGTGGGGGTGGAGAGAGAGCGAAAAAGAGAGAGAGAGGGGGCGGAGGGGGGGCACGTACGGTTCCCAGGTAGGGGTAGGCGTCCTCCGAGTCCAGGCCGTCGTTGTCCTTGATGTACTGGAAGGCCTGGTCCATCAGGCCCCCGTTGCAGCCCTCGTTGCCTTCGGGCCGCGAGCAGTCCACCAGGTTCTGCTCGCTCAGAGACACCAGCTTGCCCGTCTTGCGGAAGTGCTGGCCCTCCAGGGCCCCCGTGGTGCTGAAGGCCCAGCACGACCCGCACTGACCCTGCGCAAGCAAGACGAGAGCCCATCGGGGGTTAGCGGGCTTGGCCGATGGGGAGGAGCGAGCACAGGGGCGCGTGTTGGTGTCAGCTGTCGCGTTCGATGGAAAGTGGGAGGGGGGGGGGGCGCGAGTGCACAGTGGAGATAAAGTCCACGGCTAAGGCACACGCGTTATCTTCCGCGCCGAGCCGAGTCTCGACTCCGCAGTCGGTGGCCACACAAACTCGCTTGGCGACTTTGGATTCGGGGAAAGGTGCCGCAAACGGCAAAGTGTCGGGTGGATGTGACGAGAGCAATCCAAAACCATTTGCTGCGGTGCGTCGCCGAGGTTACCTGGTCCTTGATGGGGGTGACGTAGCCGCGGTCTCGCCAGTCCAGCGAGCGCGGCGCCTCCAGGAAGTTGGGCTCCATGAAGTGCGCTCCTTTGGCCTTCTTGCGCAGCCCGCCGCCGTTGCCGCCGCCGCCGCTCTTGTAGCCGTTCATGATCTGCCGGAACTCGTCGTGCGTCTGAGGACGACGAGCCGCGGGTTAGCCCGGAAAGGCGAGCGACAAGAGGGAGGACCCCCCCCGCCCGTGCCAGGCGCGCGGCGCGGCGTACCATGTCTCCAAAGTGGTTCATGCCCAGGCTGTAGCTGTGCTTTCCCAGCGAGTGCTCCAGGTTGTGCAGCTCGATCTTGCGCAGGTTCTTCTCCCACACCATCCTCCTCCAGCCTTCCTCCGTCTACGACGACATCGGATCAGACGCGACTCCGGCAGGCATCTGCGGCGGTGGGGTGGCAGGCGGCATACCTGGTGGTACTGCTTGGAGTGCCAGCTCTTCCACAGGTCCCAGTGCTCGTCCAGCTGAGGGTCCAGGCTGGGGGCGGCGGCGGCGGCGCTCAGGCACAAAGCCAACAGAGCGGCGAGGGGCGACATGCTTGCGGCGACCTGCGGGGCAACCGCCACAAAAGATTTGGCAAAACAAATCTCTCTCGATAAGACAACCGTACGTACAAATTCCAACGCGCGTCTTCGGCCGTTCGTATTCCAACGTCGTTTGCCGCCGTCTCTAATGTTGTGACCTTCTTGCGCAACTCCGGGCGGCGGCTCTCGGCGCATTAAACGCAACAGGCGCCGCTTCGTCAACAACAATGAACTGATCTCAGTTGAGTGTTTCCACTGACCAAAGTTGCTTGCCTGGAACGCGTTGATGCTCCAAGTGTGGAAAAGCACAAGCCGTCAATGCAAATGTCGCCTCAGACCGCCTCCAGGTAGACGTGATGTTCGCACTAAAGCAGTCAATTGGGTTTCCTTCCCTTGGATAGCATGTACTTGTTTCAACAACTGAATTTTAAAAAGCCAGCGAGGATGACCGAATACATTTTGGGGCTGTTTTTGTTCATTTCGCGCGACCACCACCGACGCTCATTTGGCCCCGTTTCGTCCGTCTCCGGTAATCGGGATTCGGGGACAAAAAGGGGGCTCCAACCTCATCGGTTCAAATGTGGAGAGAAAACGGAAACTGGTCTGCTCTTGGGGTTTTTTCTTCCGGTTTTTTTTTTCCCAGTCACGGGATCTGCGAAGGCGAGCCAAGAAAAAGTGGGCCATCCCGATTTGCGACGTGGAAACGGAACAATTAAAAAAATAAATACAATGAAAAAAAAACAATAAACAAATACGTGAACCTATTTTCTCGCCACGTTGACCTTCTTTCGCACCCTTCACACGCGAAAACAAACGGGCGAGTGCCAATTGTTTTTCTATGTTTCAGCCGAGAGGCGAACAAAAGGCAAGCCGAATTCAAGACGGCAACTGAAACCGCCCGACAATGATTAAAAACGTCGACTTATTTAGGATGAAATCTCCATTTGGAGCAGTCGTAGCTCGTCACCCCTCGCTGCCTCTTAGTACGGGTGACAAATCCCCACCATTACGTTGCCAAATTAAAGGCACGTATCAGGCTGAACTATCGTCACCAAGAGCGAGTACCGTAACTCTTAAAAATGGGAAGAACCAGAGCTTCCTTCGGCCATACTTACGGGCAGCGCTTTGAAAACAACCGCTTCGGAGGAAAAGAAGGAAAACGATCCTACTGCGGCGAAGCCACACAAACTTTATAAAGGCTTTGAGTGGCAGTCGAGAACCCGCCCACCAAGCTCTCTCATTGGCCCGCGCCTTGTTTGTCCCGTCTCGGAGGGCGACCCTTTGCGTGACGTCACTTGGATGCACGTGATTCCTCACTGGAATGACGCGGCGAATAAAAGCACGTTTATTAAAGTATGCCCCCTTAAAATAAAAATCAATTAAAACGGTTTAATCACGGCACGAATTACCAATACTGACTCGGTCGCGTTTCCTTCCGTCTTTTTTGCTTGACGTGATGTAACGCGAAAAAGGCCCATTTTGAAAGGAATGCGAGCGTGCGCTCGTTATCGACGCCGGGACGCCTGGTTGTTTGGCCAGCGAGAGCAAACGCCAATCGAGTTACATGATCGTCAACAACGACAACAAAACGAGCGATTCCGTTTTATCAGGAAGTATACGAAAACAGGTTAAAGTATGTGGACTTTGCACGCCCGTCACGACGACACTGTTTACGTTTTTCTTGATGACCAATTCATTTGGGAAGTCACTCTCTACCTTTATTGATTTAGCCACCTTATCTTTGTCGAAGGTTGTGAACATGTGGAAGGACGTTTAAAACGAGTAAAACAAATCCCTCATGTTTTTATGCTCTTCTGGATTAGGTGTCATTACCTAAGAACGCTGAAAGATCGTTTTGGGGCAAAAAAATCATTATTTAACTCCTGTTTTTTCTGTTGTTGGGTTTAACAACAACAAAATCCCTCATTGACAGAGTTTTGTGGACTTTGTGATTGTTTTGCTCCTCTTTTTACTTGAACTACTTAATCTTAGATTACCGTAGCGATTGTAAATAGTGTAAACAGCAATATGATATTGGCCGCCATTTTGGGAGATTACAAAACAAAAACAACCCAAAAACAACAGGCGGCACTCGAATAAATTCACGAAAAACAAAACAAAAACACTTGAATGCTTAAGCATATTGCCCACACTGTGTGCTCACCAATGTTCCATTTGTGTTATTTAGTCGAGGTTTTTAGGGCAACTGACGCCATTTAAAATGTAATCTCTTGTTAATATAACTTCCTTTTTTTGCCACATCATGCATCACACACACACACACGAAAAAAAAGCTTTTGCAGCAAATAAGAGCGCCGAAGTATATAGTTCGCGTCGCTGGCCGCCGCTTGCAGAAGTCAGCGTCTTCATCCCTTGCGTGACGACTTGATGATTGCATGGTAGCGTGATGACTGACTGAGCACTTTTTTTTTTAGAGGCAGGCACAAGCCTGGACAGCATGCCCCGTGCGAAGACAGTTAACAGGAAAGAGATGTTTTTTTTAACCTCGCTCAAAATTATGCTGACTGGGCATGTTTGCTTTTCCGTTCATTCAGTGCATTCCTCACATGAGTCAGCTGAGCAGGTGATTAGGTTAAAGGTCAGAAGACCACGTCTTCACACACTTGTGCTACTGAAGACCACCACAGCACTCAACGTAATCAATGAGGTGCTGTTAAGGAGTCAAAAAGCATTCAAGACATTGAGTATTTTATTCTGTTCTATTGTTTACATTTCTCTTTGATCGGATGTATCATTGCGTTGATTGATTCATTTCCCTCAAGGGGATGGTCATAGCATCGGTTGTTCAAATGTAAATCTCTTCAAAAGATGCAGGAAAAGGCGACCATTGATGAAACCGACTCCAACGCGGTGTGACGTGTGAGTTTGCTTGCGTGAACCGGCGGGCATCCGATGTCCAGCGACGTCAACTGACGTCGAAAATTGTCCGTTCCTGTTTGAGTTGACATCGGATCGGATGGATGCCCGCTGGGGATCTTCGCTTCCTGTTAAACAACAGCGCCACCTGGCTGGCAGGTGTTCCAACGGAACCAGACGGGACTGGGATATTTGTCACAAAAAAGCAGTCGGAATATTGCGCGGTGGTCAACTTTCCTTTTTCTTCATTTGCCCTTGAATGTCTCACAAAAATAGCAGGAAAATCCAAACATGAACAAAGCTTCGGTTTATGTTTTAAAAAAATGTTATTATTAGTCTTATTAAAAAAATATGACACGATAAAGAACATGCTGAAGGAACAGAACATAAATAGAGTGGAGGTCGGGGAAAAAAAACCCACATTTTGTTTCATTTTCTTTTTAAAAAGCTGGTTAAATCGGTTTTGGTTGAGAGACAATGATGACATGACAGAAAAAGAAGAAACGTCATTCCCTTGGGTGTGACATTGGACAAGGCCATGGGATGCTTAAAGCCACACAACATCGGCAACATTGAAACAGCGAAATCATGAACCTCGCCGTGTTTCCTGACGTACATTCAATTGGCATGGAAAAAGAAAACGTGACGCAAAGGGCAGACGATCGGGAAAAATGAAGCAAAACATTGAAGCAAGTAGTAGACCTTTCAAAAACATGATCAACACGTAACATTTAGCAGCTTGTCTACCGATGAGGAGAGGAAACGCAAAACGGGGAGGGCGCGTTGATGGCAACGGAGAAGACTGCCGAGTCAAAAGTCAAACTTGGCGATTTCAGGAAAAAAAGTCGGCCTTTTTTGCGCGGAGCTAACGGTCTCACGGCTGGCGTCGGGCTTTACAGTTGCTTTTTCCTGATGAGATGAGAATCTGCCAAATCGAGTTCAAGTGAATTGTTGTGTTGAGCAGGCTGGAAATGACACCCAAAAATTAACATGTCGATTGCCAAGCCGGGTATCGTTCCCCCAAACCCCCCAATTTCACTCAGGTGTGCCCTGAAGAAAAAAAATGTCAAATTTAGCTGGACACATCTGCACACGCACACCGGAACTTCCTCCTGGACCCCCAGCACCCTGCCCACCACCTTTTCCAGCTCCTCCCCTCAGGCAAGCGCTACCGATCGCGCGCACCAAATCCAGCAGACATTCAAGCAGCTCTTTCGCTCTCGCCACAAACTCCCGAAACAGGAACCCAAATCTCGAGTGTCTCTTTGCAATTTTGCACACCGCCGCGGAACAGCAATGACCGCAATCATCACAGGATTAGTGGACAATTAATACGGCGACTGCTCACTTTTAAGACGGCGCAACGATTATCGGCACCGCCGAGTGCCCATCTGTTCGAGTACCGTTATGCTAGCACGGCTCAATTTAGCTCCGCTTGATACTTTGCACGTCGTCTCGCAGCTGTCACCGGGTGGCGCGACTCACAACGGTACCCTTACGTGACGGAAAGTTTTTCCGTCCTCATTGGCCGTCTCCTTGTTTATCGTAGTTGCTTGTTATTGATGAGACCCGCCTTAGCCTGTACTACCGGAGACAAATTCCTTGGGGGTTCTACATACTTGGCCAAGGAAGATGATTGGGATTCGAACGTGACCGAACACCTCAAATAGTTGCGTCAAAGACCCCGTCGCAGATTGGACAGGAAGTTGGCCATTTTGGTTTGAAGCAGCCACTTTGGGGGAATTCCACCGATCGTACGCTGACTCGTTTCCCGGAGAAATTCATATTTTCCTTCCAAAAAAAAAACCCTGACTTTTGGGGCGGTGTGTGTATCCCCACGAAAACGAAACTATTTCACTCGTTAGCGCCCCCTGGAAAGTTTGCTCGATACGATTCATTCATTCATTCATGGATTCACACTGGGAAGCGACAACTGTGGGATGAACAAAGTTGTCTCAATCTGAATGGAGACGATCAACCCCGGTCTCCCTTTTTCACTGATGAAACACAAAATGTCCATCGGGACCGGATGAGCCCCCCCCATAAATAAATAAATAAATACATAAATCTCAAGGACCCATGTCCCAATTTTATTTTGTTTTTTGATTGGGGAGGAAAAATGGCGTATAAACCCCCAATAAGCATTTCCATGTAAAAAGGGGGTTCCCCGATCGTGCCACCCCTCCCCCACAAAAAACAACAAATAGATATTGAAGATATGCACAATTAAAACATCCCAAACTTCTGACATCCTCCATTTAGTTCCCTGTTCCCTCATACACCTCAAAATGTCAAAACAATTGTTACATTGCTATTTTTATTGTTTAAAAAAAATATGGATACATTTTATCATTAACAAGATGAAAGTAGCATTTTTTGGGGGGGGGGAGTAAATCATGATTTGGTTTCCAGCCATTCAACATAAAAATTCACTTTGAGCAAACCCCGACAACCCCGATAAACAACCGAGTTGTATTCCTTTTAGACTAAAAAAAAAAAAAAGACACTTTTGGCCATCTTTTTTTCTTTTTTTGTTTTGGTGCAGACAAGGCACACCTGCTCTGATTTGTGCTTGGGGGAGGTAGAAGGCCGCAAAGGCACTGGGCTGAAAAGCTGCGGCCAGACGGATGGAAAAGGCCGAGATGAACGCGCGGTGATTACGGCATCACTTTGTGCCCGCGGGAAAAGGTAGACGAGGACGTGCGCTAAACGCCAGCAAGCAGACACACGAGGCGGACATCGCGGCTGCGTTCGCGCTTATCGTTTGGGGTCCCTTCCAAGAGGTCTTTGCCTTTCGCGCAGCAGCTAAAACGAAGGCGGGATATCGCAGCGCCGCTACGCCATTTCACAGCGGCAAGGCTTCACTGTGACCAAACGTCGCCATCGCTTTCGACACACGCGAGGCCAGACGGACGTCAGAAGAGCATTCGGCGCATTTGGCGCCTCCCGCGCGCAGCGCGGCATCGGCGCGCCATCGGGTGACCCGCCAGCGAATTCCAAGCGTGAACACAGTCCCAACTCAAAGCGGAGTTTGCGTGAAAGGGGCTCGGACCATCACGACGGACGCTTTTTTTTTTTTTAGCGGGAAACGACGGAGCTGATGGAGTGGTAGGACGTACCGCCGTTGCAGGCGGCGGCGGCGGCGACGGCGTCGTCGTCCCCGTCGGCCCGCGCGTGGACTCTGAAGACGGGCGAGGCCTTGAGCAGGAAATCGGCGGCGTCCCTCCGGCCCAGCTCGCGCAGCTTGAGCACGAGGACGCCCACCGTGCTGCCGGGACGCCCGCTCCACTCGCGCAGCAGGGCGGCCGTCGGGCTGGGCGGGGCGTCGGGAGACGCCACGTCGCCGCCGTGCTTCGCCACCAGCTCGCCGAGGCCCAGGTTCATGGCCAGCAGGCACCAGTCCTTCCCCAGGGCGTCGGGCGGGTCCAGCATGCGGCACAGTTTGCGGCGGGCCAGCGGCGGCACCTCGGCCATGTGCACGTCGGGGCCCAGCACGCCGCGCTGGTACACCTGCGGCGCACCCCGCAAGTCAAGAGATGGATCCTTTTCGACCCGGACGCAGCGCAAAGGGCATTTTTGTTTTGGGGGGGGGGCGGCGCCTACCTCCGCGGAGCCGAAGGCCAGGATGGCGCTGAAGCTCTCCCTGTAGCCCGCCATGGTGTTGGCGAGCGAGGTCTCCCTCTGCAGCTGGGCCCTCAGGAAGTCCTTGGGCTGGTACGCCATGACGGGGGCGTGGCGCTCGCGCAGCTGCCGGGGGCTCAGGTGGTACTTGGCGGTGAGCAGGCCCGGCAGCGTGGACGCCAGCAGGCTCTCGGCGATGCCGCACACGGCGTCCAGCAGGGCGTAGCACTGGGCCCGCCGGCACTGGGGCCCGCGCACCCGGATCTCCAGGCCCTGGCCGTGGTTGACCAGCAGCACCGTGGCCTCCGCGCCCAACCGGCTCACCTTGGGGCCGGGAGGGAGGGGGGGTCGTCAATATCCAATTCATCTCCCGCCCCCAAAATCAACCCTCGTTTTGTTTTTCTGTCTTCGTTGAGCCACAGGGGCTGTCCTATTAGTCCGTCTTCGCAGAGGATAAAGAAGATGCGTCGGCGAGCATCGTCTGTCTACATGTGTGGCTCCACCGTTACAAGCTCACGGCAACGCTACCGGCTAGCTTGCATTGCGGCAAAGTCCTGCTGTTCGTTTCTCTTTCGTTTGACACTAAGCCGGGGGGGGGGGGTCAGCCAGCACCCAAAGAAAGAAATCTGCACATTTTTCTCTCTGTTATAAAGTCACGCAAATATCAAGTAAAAGGCACCCGAATGTTCTTTATTGATGGAAGCGCTAATCTTTTTGTATTTTTTTTTAATTAATGGGCCAATGGATCCATTTTGGGCTATTTATTCAGCCCCCCCCCCACCCACGATGGTAAAAGACTTTTGGGCGGCCCCGCTCACCTCGGCTCCGCCCGTCCACAGGTGAACGTCAGCCTCTCGTTCCTCCTCGCGGTGGCGCTCGGGCTTGGGCTGCCGACTCCACCGGCACAGGTTGACCTGCAGCTTGTGGAACAAGCCGCAGGGGAAGGCGGCCAGATGCTCGGCGGGCACCAGCCGGACGCCCCCGTAGACGGCGCCGGCCTCGTCCGCCTCGCCGTCGTCCCGGCTCCACGAGCGCCGCGGGCCGCCCGCCTTGATGAGCGCGGGCACGTCCACCATGGCGGGGTCGGCGGGGTCGCGGGCGCACACGTCCATGGCGTCCAGGATCTGCAGCAGCTCCTCCGCGTCGCCGTCGGGCGCCAGGGCCCGCACCTCCTCCAGCCTGTAGCGCCCCCTGTAGTGGTGGATGGCCTTGGGCGTCTCGGCGGACAGCAGGCGGCCCAAGACGACGCTGCACAGCCAGCGCGGCTCCAGCAGCACCACGTCCTGCACCGTTTCGCTCTGCAGGATGTGGATCTGCGCAAAAGGCCGGGGACGGACGTTTCGAGCGATATCGTTTCCGTCCCGGCGGGGCCGCGCCGACGCCGGGGCGGCGGCGAACCGACCTCGCCCATGCTGTGCAGCTGCAACGCCAGGCCTCTCAGGTGCTGCTGACTGACCAGCGGGTTGATGTTCTCCTGGACGTCGCGGACAAACTGCTGCCACGACATCAGCTGGTTGGGGCCGCTCAACTTCCGCCAGGCGGGCAGCGCCGCCAGCAGGCGCTCCGACAGCGGCGTCACGGCGCCGCAGCTCTGCGCGCACAGCCGAGACGTGGAAGTCACACTTGGGTTTTTTGGAAATTCGCATTTCGATACGCTTCATTGGGTGGACGCCGCGCGCGGTGTGTGAACCCCGTGTGTTGGTGCCCACAGAGATAAGGCGCGCGCGCAGCTCCTGCAGGTGGTTCCTCAGCAGCTTCATGTCTTTGGAGTTGGAGGCGCCGGTGTCCATCACAAACAACTTGTCGCTGATCTGCAGGTCATTTCCAAACCTGAAATGGAACAGCCGTCATTTTTTTGGGGCCCGTCTGACGACGACTTCTTTTCTGGCGGATCCCTGACCTGCTCCTAACTTCCTTGAGGAGCGCTCTCTCCTTCTTGTAGCTGAACTCTCCGGAGAAACATCGGGGCAGGTCAGCCAGGTCGGCGTGGGTGGCCACCAGGACCACCGCCGGGGGCCGGCGGACCCTCCCGCCGAACACTGCGAGCGGCGGCGACAGCGTGACTACGCCGCCGAGCGCCTGCCCGAAAACGCCGGCCGAAGCGGAGAGAGACTCACGGATGCGCGGCGGCGGCGGCGTGAGCGCCTTGAGCGTGTTGAGCCAGAAGCCGACGTGGCTCAGCTGGCTCTCGTAGGGCTCCTCCAGGCTGAAGACCACCAGGTGGAGCGCCGTGGCGTCGTCGGCCGCAAAGTAGTCGTAGGCGCAGTAGTAGGCCGGGTTGCCGGAGAACTCCCACACGCTGAAATCGCCCACGCCTGCGGAAATGGAACGCGGCGGATGCGGAAGAAAATCCTTGGCGACGGCAACGCAGGGCGAGGTGCATCTCACCGTGGATGTTGGCGTGCTGGACGTCGACGGCCCTGGTGGCCTGCTCGTCGACGTCGGAAGAGGGCGAGAGGCCGCCGTGCGCGGGCGACAGCGTCTCGGGGCCTTTGGTCAGGCTGGGCTCGAACATCATGCTGCGGCTGCGCACGCTCACGTTCTCGCAGCCCGGGTACAAGTTGGAGATGCTCGCCGAGACTGAAACGGGAAGGTTGATCGGCGTGACCGTCACGGGCAGGAGGTCCCCCCCCCAGCAAAGAAAAAAAAGATCGTGCATGAAAAGCCATTTGGGAGAGCCCGCGTGTCCAAATTCAAAGGTTGAAAGTTCATCCAGTTTTGTCTCGGCAACACGATATTCGCAACGACCCCCCCAAAAGCCTCGCACGGGACGCCTCGCAGACGAAAGGACGTCACCTCCGCGTGATCGCAACCTACCGGCGGGCTTGGAGTTGACGGGCGAGTTGGGGTGGCGCGAGGCGTCGCTGGCGCGGGCGGCGGTGCGGCGCCGGCGGAAGAAGCTGCGCAGGATGCCGCACTTGAGCGACTCCAGCAGCGCGCTCTTGCCCGCCCCCTGCTGGCCGAAGATCTTGAGCTTGATGCGCGGCTGCGCCGTCTGCGTGGGGCGCAGCTGCTGGATGAAGGCCAGCCTGTGGTTGTCCTGCAGCGCCGCACAAAGCATTCCGTGACAAGTTCGCCCCCGCCGACTTTGGCCGAACGCCTTCGGGGCTACGCGCGGGTGGGAATTTGACCGGCCGTTCCGCGCGCCGACCGAGGGCCCAAGAGTCGCTTCCGGTGCGGCGCCGTCCTCCCCGCCGGTGCCCAAAAGGCGCTCGTTGGCGGCATGGGTGCCAGCGAGAGCCCTCCCCGCGCCCACCCGACCGCTAAACGTCAGCCCCCCCCCTCTGGCCCCTTTTGTCCTCTCTGCTTACCTTTTTCAGCTTCCCCAACAAGGCCACCACAGCGTCGTGTTGCTCCGCCGCAGCCAAGTCCTCCGCGCTTTTGCCATCCTGGAACAAAACCCCCAAAGCAACATACGTCCGTTCATTTGATTTGTTCCAGTGGTGTCTTTGAAAGTACAACATTTAAAAGCAGTTACAAGCAATTAGGAATGGGGGGGGGGACTTCCCCAGCGCAGCACCCCCCAAAAAAAATTGACGCATAGGCTACGGATGTAGCTTCTGTTGGGAGAGCGTTGAGTCATCAATGAAATCCTGCTATTTGGTCACCCCCCCCCCGACGCCGGGCAAGCTTACGTTGGTGACGGCGTCCGTGTTGGCTCCGCACAGGCAGAGGTGACGCACCGCTTCCAGGCCACCGTTGCCGGCCGCCAGGTGGAGGGCGGTGCGGCCGGACTAATCGGGCGACAAACGAGAGGAAGGTTGTCAAGATCCCGCGGGAGATGCTCGGTAAGACTTGGACGGGCTCATTCGCGCCAAAAGGTACACTTTGGTTCCATTAACGGGGCACCAAACAAAAGGAAATCTGCATTCCACTGCAGATATGCCTTTGAGTTGGGTTTGTTTGGGTCGCTGCGCCTGCGCCGCGTGCGCGTCCACGTGGCGGTTGTTGGAAGGTTCGGGATGAGCGTAGCATCCGCGCTAATTTCCGTCAACCTGCCCGAGTCGTTTGGCGTTTTTCGCCAGCAACCGGCAGGCCGACTTTTGTTCGTTCAAAAAAAAAAAAAAAAAAAGGGGCGACCTAGCGTGGCCTCGTCAACACGAGAAAAACCACAAAGAACTTGGAAGGAACACAGGTGAGTATGCGCAGGCCCGCCACGGCTAGTCGCAGCGGCAGGCCCAGCGTCACCTTGTTGGGGATGTCCAGGACGGCTCGGGCGGCGCAGAGCGCGGCGACCAGGGCCACGTTTCCGTCCTTGCAGGCGATGTGCAGCGGCGTGTTGCCGTGGCGATCCTGGCGCTCCAACTGGCAGCCCCGCCCCAGCAGGCAGTGGACCACCTCCAGCTGGCACCGCCGCACCGCCAGGTGCAGGGCCGTGCGGCCGTCCTGCGGGAGGACCGAGCGGGCGTCGCGTTAATACACAGTAGAAGGGGTGGGGGGGTTCTTTTTCCCAACCTTATCGGCGGTCTCCAGGTCGGCGTGGTGCTCCGCCAGGCACTCCACGATGTCCACGAAACCGCGGGCGGCCGCGGTGAGGAGGGCGCTCTCGCCCTCGCGGTTCTTGGCGTCCACGCGGCAGCCGGCCCGGCACAGCGCCCGCGCCACAGCGGAGTAGCCGTGCCAGGCGGCGCAGTGCAGAGCCGTCTCTTGCTCCTGGACGCGACAGAGGGCGCCGTGAAAAGATAGCCCCGAGAAGCGAGCCCCCGCCCGCCAGCTCACCCTGTCGCTGAGGTCCGGGTCGGCGCCGGCGCCGCACAGGTAGCCCGCCGCGTCGGCGTTGCCGTAGCGGGCCGCCACGTGGAGAGCGCTTTCTCCCGACTGCAAGAGACAAAAGGCACACTTGACGCCCCCGCCCCGTCCACACGCGCCGCTCGCCTGCTGACTGCGGGAGCAAAATGGAATTCGTGCTCGCTTGGCCACCTTATCTTGGACGTTCAGGGGGCACTTGTTGGCGTGGAGGAATTTCAGAGTGTCCACGTGGCCGTGTCTCGCCGCGTGGTAGATGGCGTTGGCGCCGCTCTGGTGGACACACACAGGCAAGTAAATGATTTTCAGTTGTGCGTGAAATGGCAATTGAAATGGCCACAGGGCGGGCGGCGGCGCGCTCACCTTGTCGCGCTTGAACGCAGGCTCCTTTGGCCACAAGCAGCCGGATGACGTCGACGCCGCCGCAGCCGGCGGCGACCAGCAGCGGCGGCGTGCCTCGCTTGTTGGGCTGGTTGACGTCGTAGCCGCTCAGCGAGCCCAGCAGATGCCGCAGGCCCGGAACATTGTCGTCGTTGATGGCGTGGATGATGGCCTTCATCACAAACGAGTCTTCCTCATCCTGGACGGACAACATTTAAAAAAAAAAGAAGAAGACGGTCAATTTTGTGAGGGCCAAAAGTCCCGATGAAGCGTCGGGGGCTCATTGGGCGGCCATTTTGCGCGCGCTCGGGCGTTACCAGCGTGTCGTCGCTGCGCGCCACGCTCACGTTGCTTCTGGACAGGAAGGAGCGTGACAGGCGCTTGCACAAGGAGATCAGGCGCACCGATTGCTGCAAAGACACAAAGCACATTTGCTCAAGGGGCGGCATTTGAAAAACAATACCCCCAAAATAACCAAATTAATAAATTACAACTGTAGTTCAAAAAACTTGTAATTTTTGACCAATAAGTTTTCAGGAGGAAAAAATCCAAAATTTAAGCCCCCCAATTTTATTTTATTTTTTTAATTTCTCAACTCTCTGAGGACAATGTCAGAATTTTATGGGAACGTGATTGACAATTTGATGGCAAAGAAAATTGTAATTCAATGAGAAAATCATTTCTCAGGTGGCAGAGAACGGACCCCCCCCCCGGGTCGAAACGGGGGAGCACGAGCGCACACTTACTTTCCATTTCCTCCGGGCGGCAAACTTTTTCAACTTTTCCACGTTGACCGCCGACTCTTTCCTGCTCAGCGCCTGCTGCGTGTCTTTGGGCTGGTCGGGAGACAAAAAAAAAGCAAAGCCGAGACGCGAGCGGCGTTGGGACGGCTGCTCGGGGAGGGGAGGTGGGGGGATCGGCGCGGCCGCGTGGCGGGCGGAGCTTTGTCACCTGGATCCAGGGGTGCCGCAGGCTGTCCTGGACGCTCATCCGCTTTCTGGCAACACAAGGCGCCACAGCATTGGCCTTCCTCGTTTGCAATCGCTCAACTTTCTCGGTCGGACTCTCGCGCGCGCGTTGGAACGCAAAGAGCAATTTGTTTGTTTGGTTGTTTGTTTTCGAGTCGATTCTTTTCTTGTGGAAACGCCCCAAATTAGGCTCGCAACGTTCCCGCGACAGTGACGGCTGCCGACGCACGACGTAGAACATTCAATATGCGCGACTTCATAAATGCAATGAAAATGTCCCCATTTGATGGACAGGATCATTTTCGTTCATCGCAGACATTTTCTTCCCGTTTCTATTCTTGGATGTGGAGTCCTTCCGTTTCGCGCCACCGGGCGGAGTCTTTGGAGCAGAAGTTCAAATGAGATGATTTGTTTTTCCGGGGCGGCGCACGTACTTGGGGTCTTTGACCAGGAGCCTGGCGATGAAGTCTTTGGCCAGGGCGCTGGTGCCGGCGAAGAAGTCGTCGTCCAAGGCGTAGTCCACGGCCGACACGTTGGCCAGCGTCTCCTGCTTGTTGTCGCCCAGGAAGGGCGACGCGCCGCTCAGCCTGGTCGCGCCGGCGGCAAAAAAGACGCAACGTCAGAGGACGGCAAAGCTCGGGGGACCCGACTCGCGAGGCGCCTTGTGCGACGGGGGGAAAAAAAAGGCTTGAGGGGGGGGGGCCCCCAGGTGGGAACGGAATGGACGCCGCGACGGGACAGATTTGTGCGTGGGAAGAACACAAAACCCGCAACCCTTTTTTTTTTTACCGGAAGCATAAAAAGCGCATCAGTCATGTTCATCGGCAATATTTGGGAGCGTACGGAAAAAAACATTTGAAATATTCCGAGAAATGAGTTACAGTTCCGAAGAGAACGAAAAAAAAACGTGCGGAAGTGTGGACGACTTACAGAATGTACGTTATCACGCCAACGCTCCTGCAGGGAGAAAGAGGAAACGTTGATTGAAGCGCGCATGTTCAATGGCATCAAGGGGGGGGGGGGGTTTGGGGGGCGTGTTTGTGTTTGCTCAGGTACCACATGTCCGCCTCCAAGCCCAGCGGCTCGTAGTTCACCACCTCAGGAGCTGCAAGGACAACGCGCCAGCAATTAGGACGAGCCACTTGCACTTGCGTCGACAATGATGTCACCAAAAAAAGAGGGCCCGGCGGCGGCGGCGGCGATTTCCGCATTTCAAGACGAAAGTCGTCTATTGGAAAATTCAGCCCCCACAGGGGGCCGGTCGACTCGTCCGGCGGCGCGGAATTTGGCCGACGCGTCTGTCGCCAGAAAAGGCGTGCACACGCCTCATTTTTGGCCGTTTCAACGTCAGGTTGTCTCAAAGAACGGTCAAAAACATTTTTTTGGGGGGGGGGGGGTGTCACTGTGTTTGTTTGACGACTGGCCCCAAAAATTCAACAAGTTTGGGCCCGAAAACAGCCCGGTGACAGCGATTGAGAAGCCTGTGCAGGATTCACCAGCGCAAAGGCAAAGCTTGCGCGGTGCTCGCGGAGGCGACAAGAAACGGCGGAGACGCGAGATAGCGAGCGAGCGAGCTTTCGGCCGGACACTGACCGACAAACTCGGGCGTTCCGAAAATGTTTTTGAAGTCGTTGCCAAAGTCCATCTTGTGCGCCAGGCCGAAGTCGATGAGCTTGATGCGCGGGTGAGGCGCCGAGCGGCTCAGCAGCATGATGTTCTCCGGCTGAAAAGGCACAATAACCTCATCAAACGGGCTTCTTTGGAGAGGGGGGCGGGGGGGAGGGGGGGGGGCGCGTTACCTTCAGGTCAAAGTGAGCGATGCCTTTGGAGTGCAGGTACAAGACTCCGTCCAAGATCTGCTTGAGGAACTGCGTGGCTTCCTCCTCGCTCAGCGACTCTTTCTCCGCCAGAAAGTCGAAGAGTTCCCCGCCGGCCACGCTGAAGAGAAAAGGGACAAGACGTTCATCTCTTTTGGAGGGGGCGGCGGGGCGGCCCCCCCCCCCTCGTCTCGCGTTGGCATCGGACGGCGCTCAAAGTGGCTCTTCGGCGTCGATATCGAGTGCCGCGCCTCAAAGCTCCTTGCGGCGGGTGTCTTTGCTTTTAAGGAAACATTTGAGCCGAATTCAGATGGAATAGTACACCCCCCCCCCCCAAAAAAAAACAGGTCCTCCACAAAATAAGAAAATGAGGGCTGGTTGATAATTCCAGATCAATATGTATCACGATGGAATGGAAAATGCCTCCACAACAATCGCAACGTCCAGTGCTGGCGGGTCCGTTAACTTTGACACATGGTCACTGTTTATGAGACCCCCCCACCCCTCCGACTCCCCACATGGTACGACTTTAATTATTTTGGAAGACGACCTCTTTTTGTCTGAGAGTCGAAATGAGTTTTTGTCATTGGATTTATTATTTTTAATCTTTCTTTCGCCGAACTCACAGCTCCAGGATGAGGATGACGTCGGCCTTGTTCTCGAAGACCTCGTGCAGCGCGATGATGTTGGGGTGGCGGATCTCCTTGAGGATGTCCACCTCGCGCTCGATGTCCTCCCGCGTCACGCCGCGCCGGCTGGACTTGCTGCGCCGCTTCTTGATGAACTTGGCGGCGTACTCGGCGCCCGTGCTCCGCCGACGACACCGCCGGACCACCGCGAACTGGCCGCTGCCGGCGAGGACGGACAAGGAGAGATAGAGAGATCGAGATCTAAATATACACACACATATACTATACATATACAGTCAAACCTCAGTTTTCGAACGTCTCGCTTCTCAACCAATTCGGTTTTCGACCAAAAATTGAGATTTTTATGCCTGGGATGACGAACAAATTTCGGTTCTCCAACGAACTGAGCGCACTTGAATGCACCATTTGACTTCTCTCGCCTTCCTTACACGAACGAGGAAGTGACGCTTCCTTGGGTTGCTTTCCATTGTGAGCAGACGTGTTCAGGAAGCATTTTTCTTTTAAAAAGGGCGTGGTTTCGGTTTTCAAACAATTTCGGTTTTTCGAACAGCCTTCTGGAACGGATTATGGACGAAAACCCAGGTTTGACTTTATATATATATACACCGTAATTTATGGACTATAGAGCGCACCTCATTATAAGCCGCACCCACTACATTTTTAAAGGGAAAAACATTTTGTACAAGGTATAAGCCGCACCCGTATATAAGCCGCAGGTGCCCATATTGTGTAACATATTTACAAAAATCTTGATATCGCCCATGAGAAAAATCTTGATATAAGCCGCTTCATTAAATAAGCCGCAGAGTTGAAAGTGTGTGACAAAAGCCGCGGCTTATAGTCCGGAAATGACAGTATATATTTTTTTCCCAGGGGTGTAGAAAGAACGCGAGGTCGTTGCCTGTGGAGTTGAAGAATACGTCATGCATGATAAATCTGCGAACGCTCGGGGGTTAAGAACGAACATGGCCATTAGCTCCTGCTAGCCTCGATGCTCGTCGCCGCTAAGGCGGTTGCTGAGGGAATGCCCACGCTTGACTGCCAAACTCGGCCTGTGACATCACTGGTCCTGCGCCACACCCGAACCCGAGCCCGCCGGCACCCGCTTGTCTTTGCCGCCACTCCTCCCTCGTTTCGTCTGGTCTGGCGGCGCTTCAAGTGGCGACAAAGGCAGCGAGGACATTTGATCGCTACCTGGCTTCCCGCTACCTGGCCTCTTGGAAAAAAAAGAAAAAAGAAAACCAGCCTCCCTTCCCGCCCGCCGCCGCTGTTTGTTGTCCATCTTCCCTTCCCTCGCCATTTCCCCCCCACACCAACGTGTCCATGGCAAGTCCGCAGGGATTCCCCGGCTTGCAAATGAACCTTGCGGGATGGCCGAAATACCGGACGACGGCTATTTGCTCAACATACGGAAACAGCTTTGGAGAAGCAGGCAACTTAGCGAGACGCCATCTAAACATATCAAATATTCATGCGGCCAAAAATAACGCCAAGGGGAACATCCCGGAAGGCTGTCTGTCTGGCTGGCGGCGCTTGGCGAGAGCAGACGAGACGAGACGAGGAGCCCGCCGAGGCTCGACGTGCACGACGACCGAGCGGCATCGGAAAACGCCGTCCCGCGCCATATTGCGCAATGCTACACTGCAAACACACAAATGCCGATCCTCCGATTGTTTTGGGGCGATAACGGCGTGACATCGTCGCATCCCTTTGCACGAAAAAGGGACCGTTTTCGTCATTTGACCTGAAAAATTGCAGCATTTTGATCAGAGTACCGATAAAAACTCACACCCAAAAATAGCACCGCGCTAGGTAAAAACGATGCGAATTCGGCGAACAAAAACTAAGCCCCTCCCTCCTTTCTTTTTGGGTCAACGTCGTAATCACGGAGCGTTTTCGCTCCCGGACCAGACGTGCGGATTTCACGGCAAAGATGCGGAGCGCGTCGGCGGCTCTTCCGAACGCTCGGTTGCTTCGGCAACATTTGTTGCCCTCCGGCAGGCCACGCCAGACGAGCATTTGAGCGTTTTTCACCGTGAAACTTCCTGACGGCGTCGCGCCACGCGCGCGGCGAGACCGCAACTGTGTCAACACCAGATAACGTTCCAAAGACTGATTGACGTTCGCTCAACAGCAAAATTGACGCGGTCAGTTTGCACTTGATGTCACAAGTTGGAGACTTTTTTTTTTGTTATGGCTGCAAAAGGTCAAATGTTGAATTGTTGTGTTTATGTTTTTTTTTTTTTAATGGTAAAAAATCAAATTCTGGTCAAATTTAATTTGGGCATAATGACGTAGAATTTTTTGTAGTTGGATGATCGACTATAAATTTTTAATTTTTTAAAAAACTTGAGCCTTGTGAATTTCCAACTTTTTCCCATGCACCTGAACTCAGCCTTATCCGTCGGTCAAATCAACGTTGGCGCCGCGGCCGCCGCGTGCGACCGGCAGCCGGCGAGCGGCGTGGGAGGCCGGCACCGCGAGATGGCGACCGTCGCGCCGCCGTGTGTACCGGCGGAAAGGGTAACCATGGCGACGGGAGCCAGAAGAGGAACCGCCGGCCGCTCGGAGGAAGGAAGAGGCCCGACGGATTAGCGACGCGGCGTCGCTAAAAAACGACGCGGCCGTCGGATCTCAGGAGGCTTTTCTCCCCCGGCCGGCGACCGGCAGCGGGAGGTCGCTCGCTCCCGACAGGCGGCTCGCTCTTTGACGTTCGCATGGCCGGCGACGGCAAGCGGTTGGTCTTTCATTATTCAGCGGATATGCGGCGGTGGGTTTGTTTTTTGTCCGTCTTCGGGGGGGAAATGTCAATCGATGATGGAATGGCACGACCTTACAGGGGCAACTTTAGGACTTTTTTCGGATGCTCGTTTTAAAGAGCAAATGAGTGACCTCAAAGCCCCCCCCCGCGCGTCCCCCGCCCAGAAATGCTGTTGCGGGACAAGTCAAGGAGGCGCCGCTTCAGATTTCACACATTTGGTCGACCGAGTATCACGACGACAACGTGATTATTCTGCCGCGAATTGCGGAAAGTGCGAGATTGACGTGAAGAGGCGGAAAGGAAGAGGCGATGGCGGCAAGTGAGAAAGTGGCAAGGGGGGGCGCCAGCTGCTCCGTTGATCCACCTCTCATCTCCGGTCTTATAAAAATCACATTCGGCTAGCAAAGTCAGCGAGGTGGCTCTCACACATGCACAGAATGACACCGTGTGACACGCTTGTCAAGCTGTAGGAAGGAAAAAAGACGACAACCAATCAGCCCAACGCCGGCTTCAGCAAGTAAACATGAAACTGGGTGAACATGTCCATCAGTGGACAGCCCCAAAAGTCAGACATTTTGGCTTGAATCAGACATTTTTCAATCAGCAGCCGAAAGCTCGAGGAAGAGAAAAAAAAAAGAAAATTGGTCTCCAGTACACAAGGTTCAAAGTGAACAGGAAGTCGGCCATTTTGGTTGGAAGCGGCCATTTTGGCCACGTTTCAGAGCTGACATTTAATAATAATAATACATTTGATTTATAAGCGCCTTTCAAGACACCCAAGGACACTTTACAATAACAAAAACACAAAACAATACGGGTCGAGCAGCGGCAGCCAAACGCGCCAGCGTTCACTCAACCCGAAGTATTTGGCCGTTTCCGATTCGGGGAATTTGCTGAAAGGAGCTCCGGTGGCGAGCAGGAAACCTTGAGCCACGTGCTATATTGTGAAGCTTTTCGCGTTTCTGCGGTTTTGTGCGGCCAGGGCGATGCTTCAAAAGATCACAGAGGATTTGCGATCTCGGCCATTTTGGTTTGAGGCGGCCATTTTGCGTGAGTTTCGGGGCAAACTGAAAACGGGGTTGTGGCAGCCTGTTCACTTCTTTATTTATCCCCTCCCATCCCCGTATACATTTAGGAAATCTAAAAAACTGCAAAGGCATGTTCAAGATATAAGGAAAAAACTCTCTTTGAAAGTTGTGAACTGTGCACGGCGCGACAGCATCTCCGCTTCCCTGCTGCTGACATGGCGTTCGACTTGAAAACAACAGCAGTGCGCTCCACTGCCTGCAGACGCATTTTATCTCCCAGAGAGTTCTCAACGATCAATTCGTGGACCGTGACGCGCATCTCCTCATTAGGACTGCCAGGTCGTACGAGGCGGCGGGGGGGGGCCGCACACAAGACTTTGCTCACTTAAGCCACTGTCCTAATCGACCACAAAGCGATGCACGCAAGAATCCACATGAAAGCACTTTGGACTAATCAAGGTGATCTTACGTCTTTGCAACACACTCGTAGCATTTAGGCGTTGTCCGAGTCTTTGTTTTTCACTCGGATTTTTGTTTCTTCAACACGACTCGTGAGAACGAGGCTGTCATAATCTGATGAGAATAAAGTGGAATACCGTACAATACAATACATGGGCTCACTCTTTTTTTTTTTTTTGAGAATTCACTTTGTCTTTTTCGCCGGCCGCTCTTTGGGGTTGGGCACTAAGTAGTTCATAATGGGGGAGGGGGGTGTCTGCCATGCAGCCTCGGCCCCTCCACCCAGACGTGCCGGCCCGGGTGAAAGGGCCTTAAATGTAGGTCAGTGGGTGCATGCCATCCGTCACTTCCACGGCATTTCTTCACGATACTCGATAGCCACATTCAACTCCACGTCTACGAGGACGCTCTTCATGGTCACGAGCAGCACACTTGCACAACAACCGTGTCTTCCCTAGTACACAATTAAACGCAAATGAAATGACGAGGAAACTACTCGTAAACATGAGTGGGATTATGTCACAGACTAGGATCTTCCGGGATGCTGCGAGCAGTCTCAAAATGCTCACCAAATGTTTTTCCTTTCTAGTGAAATGAAGTTGTCCTACGAGTTTACCCAAGTTGTCTTACCAGGTTGCAGAAAAGTCATGAAGTTGTTGGGGAGGGCGAACAATAAAGATAAACTTGCGCTCCTAGCGCAATGAAGAGGGCTCAAGCAATTAATCAGCTGACCGATTTAACTGGCCGACACAAGCTTTTTTTTTTATCTAGAGATTTTTTGTGGATTTCATTTAAAGTCGTTGAATAAATACTGAGTTTCAAATGGAATAAATTATTGTTCACTCATCATGATTTCAATATCATTCAAAATAATTGCGATTGTTATTTTTCCCCAGCCTTCATGTATTATCCTGCCCCCTTGTGGCCAGGACGTGCACATCAAAAGGAGCAGCACAATGCCCAGTGATTATTATGGTGTACAAACTTTAGTTTTTTTAAAACATTTTATTCAATTGTGTTATTACAGGATGTTTTTATACAACACTGCAAAATATTTTCTCACTATAAAACACCTTGTGCATATTTTTATTGGTGTTTTTTTTTGTGGTTGCGATGATTGACATCTCAATCGATTTCAATGGAGAAAGTCAAAGCACCGCAGTACACATCCTTTTTTCATAGATTTTGCATGACCCGCGACAAGGGGCAACAGGTGCAGAGATGATTTTGAAGTCCAAAGTGTGACTCACCTGCCCAGTTCGTCCCCGATCTCATAAAGGTCTTCGACATTCTCCTGCTTGAAAACAGTCATGTTGTGTGTGCACTTGGAGGAGTGCCGACTATTTCCTGGAGAAGGCGGGAGTGGACGGGGCGGGGGAGCTCGTCACAGCTGCAGCCCGCTCGGGGCACGTTCGTCGCCGGCTCCCCTTCTCCCCATTGTCGGGCCTGGATCGGAGACACCGGTGTTAAGAGTGGAAATCAAATGGAGAGCATCTGTCAAGATTGTCACGACTGCTAGATTTGGAAAAAATGGTGGGTATGTCACACTCCTAGATTACTGGGGTGGGAGGGCGTTCGTGTGTAGGGTTTGCCGCTGCGTGCGTGGTCATAAATGAATTGCCCCCGAAAACGGCGACACATGAGCGGCTACTGGCGCACAGTCTTCAGTGCGGTAGCTATAGGAGACCCGAGGTGCGGCGAACCCCCCCACCCCCACCCCCTGCTTTCTTCCAGCCACGAGCTGAAAGGCACTATCGGGGAATAACGTCCCGAAAGACACTCAGGTAACCTCCATTTTCCTATTGAATTTAACCCCAAAATGGACGAGCGTCGCTCTCGGTTGGCTGAAGTCGAAGCTATCAGGTGCACTTCGAAAAAGAAGAAGCGAGCGGTGGTGAGAGGAGAGGGAGGGGCGGAATGTCTTACCCCGGTAAACCGAGTCCAGGCGAGGCTTCGTGGGGTTTCCGCCTGGAGCGTGTGTCGCCGCCGCTCGCTCGCTCGCTCGCTCGGTCGTCGGCTCACGGAGCCGTAGGAGGATAAAACGTCTCCGTGGGAGGAAATCGACGTCCACAAAGCAAGAAGGCAGTCTGCGGCCGGTGCCGCGTTCAAGTGCCGTTGGGGGAAATTGACAATCCCATCCACGCGAGACTTCGCTTCAAAAAACAAAAACACTTGATTTACATTTGACCATGAAAATATATTGATTGACCAGTGCCAATGTACGCCCACACATACACATAGCGCAAATTGTTTCGGCCAGGACCAAAACGATGATTTCACTGGGAAAGTGGCGCTTCAACGAGTTTTGGGTGGAGCGCGAAGGCAGCATCGGTCAGTTTCCAACGACTCACAGACAACAGGAAGACAATACTGTACACCCACTGGACACTTCATTCGGTATCCTTTGACACAGCCCAAACAAGCGTTATACTTTTCTTTTGGGATGCTTTTATATGATGATCGTTCCTCATGTCACTTTACATTTGCTGCTTTCATACTAATGAGGTGTACATTAGCTTTGGGTTGAAAGGGTGATAGCACCACCTGCCCTTCCAGTCTCAGTTCACCTCATGAAGGCGACAAAATATGATCCACCAGCTTTTATTCTTATTAATTTATTATTGTATTGCAACTCTTGGTATAAAAACATACAAAATATATTTTTCCAAAAATCCCTCATAGTCCACAATAATGCACATAAAATGATCAAACATTGTCATGATAGGCACAGATAAATACAAGTGGTATAAAATCACTATTTCATGACTATCGCATACTCGATTGTGCAATATAGCTGTGAGGAATATGTTGTAGCCAAGAACACGTGTATTTTTATGGTTCCTTCATGCTGATATTCCAGTCAAAGCGAGAAGGGACGATAAGTTGTGTCGATTCATCGTTTCTGTGAGCATTGGAGGCAAAAATGGAGCAGGGCGCTACATAGATGCAGCCACATGAGGCGCTGCTGAGGAACCGGTGACTCGTTTGTTGACAAAGAAGAAATTCCCTCCCCCCCCCTCATATGTCAATGTCTTCCTTTTGGTAAAATTACACATTTTCTTGAAATATTTACTTTTTGTAAATGTTTAATTTTGTTAAAATAAAATTCAGACATTTTGTCGTTGTAAAATCCCGCCTTCACTCTGGTGAAATGTAAACATAATTCTTGGAAAGTTACAACTTTTTTATGATATTATCACAGTGGTATAAAATATTAATTCATTCGATTGATTGATTGAAGTGGTCACTTCAGCTACAAATCCTGAAACTCTGATAGTTATCCGTGGTAAAATACCCTTTTTCCTGATGACCCCCCCGCCCCCAAAAAAGACGAATTTCAAACAATCATCGGATGAGATAGGTTGTAAAATGTCTAAAACCGAACGGGTGGGGTCAAAATTACAATCACATAACCACAAAGTCCTCCATTTAGTTTTGGTGGGTCTTTTCTTCCACTTGAAACGTACAAAAATAGATGTAGAAAAATACAAAATGCTTTTAATTAAGGCAACATGGCTTCGTTTGTCATCCGTGATGAGCAAGGCTGGAGAACCTTTTCAGTGTCATTAGATTTTGTAGGCGTGTCAATCATGAATAGTCCCATGAAAAAGTCGCAAAAAATCCGTGCGAAAAGATGAATGAAGTCTGCCGTTTTGGTCTGATGCGGCCATTTTAGACCATCTCCAGCTTGCAGGACCTGAATTTTGTCCAAATATCATCCAAAAAAAAGCCTGTCATGAACATTTGCAATCCCAGGGTTAAAACAAAACAAAAGTTTGTAAACTGGAAGACCTCTTGTGATATTCCTGCTTCCTTTCCCACAACAAAGCAGACTCCTTCGATCCAAACGTCTTACGGCGGGGGCTCCCGGGCGACGTCGCTAACGGTCCTGTACATTTGCAGCGAGGTCACCTCCACCTCCTGGGCCTTGACGTACTGGGCGCGCCCCGCCGGGCTATACCCGGCCGAGCGGCCCAAGGGGCTGAAGCCCGATGCGGCGCGCCCCGCGTGGGCCAAAGCCGAGGTGCGGGGCTGGGCGGGACGCCGCAGGAAGCGGCCCGACGTCACCAGGTCGCCGTAGCCCTGCGCGTGCGAGAAGGCGTAGCCGGAACGACGGGAGCTGGTGCGGCGGATTCTGGCTCGGCGGGGGAGCGGGGCGGTGACGCTTTGGCCTGCCGGGCCTTGAACATGACCTGGGAAGAGTGGCGCGCACGTTCATGCAAAACATTGCAGCCGCTTGGCGGCCCCCGTCGAAATGAGGGTCGGACCGTTGCACCACACTCTGGTGCTAATCGGTCACGTGATGACAACATTTCCTTCTTTCGCTGAGACACTCTGTTGTCTCTGCGCCAGGCTGAGAATAGTTTGGGCGTCTTCATCATCGCTAGTTTTGATTCGTTATCAGAGCTAGCTTGTTTGTACCCCCCCAATGCTTTATTTTAGTTTAGCTACCCCCCCCCCCCCCCAATCTTGTGTATTTCTTGTTTGGTTGTTCATAAATGTAGTTTTCATTTTGCTTAGTTTTCAGAGTGAGTTTGCTTGTTCATTTTAGTTGTGTTTTTATTAGTTTTTCCCGATTTTGCGTATTTCTTGTTTTGTTGTTTCAATGTATTTCGTTTTCAGAGATACTGTGTTCATCCCACCCCCAACAAAATGCAAGTTGAACTGTAGTTTATTAGTTTTAATATTAGTTGGGGGTTTTCCAATCTTGTGTATTTCTTGAGTGCAAGATTAAAAACAAAAATAATAATAATGACCAAAGTGCGGTGTAGTGTCAACTCAAAACATACGTTACAGTATTTGCAAAGCAAGCACACGCAAACCAAACGCTGGCCAAAGCCTAAAATGGCTGCCGGCTGCGTGTCCTTGAGACTTTTGTGCGTGTCACGATCGACAAGCCGAGCAAGTTTGGCACCTTTTCAAACCAAACGCGCAAGTAACCGGACCGAAATTCAGCCGAGCAGCAAGTGGAAGCACCCGGTTGCCATCATAGTTTTTGGTGTCAACCGATCCCACGCGACCGTCTCTTTGTCCTCGGTCAAATCCATTGAAGCGTATTTACCTTGTCATTGATGGTGGGGCGCAGCAGGATCAACAGGAAGCGATAGGTGACGACAGGAAGGATGCACAAAATGGAGGTGAGCCCAATGGTCAACCAGACGTTGGGCTGACTCAGCGTGTTCCTCGCGGTGCCTGAACAGATTGGACACCAACATGCCAGCTTCAAGTTGACTCTCATGAAATATTGGATGAATTTCGCCCTATGACCTTCCTCCTGTCTTCTTATTGGCTGAATTAGGCCGAAGAGGTGAGCGTTTCTTCCTCCTCATTTTGCTCATCGTCAACATTGCATTTGACACATCGGCATGAGATGCACGTCAGATCATTTGAGGGTTGTTTTTTTTTCCTGACAATACGTCCAGACCGACGCAGCGGGAAACCGTCGTCGGAGGCGGCAAGCGTTGTGGGCATACCTATGAAGGGGAAGGCCGAGGGCAGGACGAGGAACAGGCCGTTGCTGTACATGGTGAAGGTGACGGCGAAGTACATGACCAGGCTGCCCACCACAAAGAGGCCGTTCACCGCCGTCCAGTAGGACATCTCCAAGCCCAGCTGCACACAGGCACAGGCACAGGCGCAGGCGCGCAAGTCACCAGGGCCGTCACCTTAACAAAAGTCGCGGGCGGTACCTGGAGGGTGACGGCGAAGAGCAGGCAGGTCTGCGTGAGGACGGCGAAGGACTGGTAGTCGGCCACATCGCGGCCGTCGGCGCGGGCCGCCTGACCGACGGCGGCGTACGGGATGAAGAAGAGCACCAGCGAGCTGTAGCAGCTGTGCAAGGCGCACTTGAAGAAGGCCATCTTGCTGAAGTACACGTTGAGCTGGCCCGGCACGTACAGCTGAGGGTGCTGGAAGCTCCACGCGTCGTTCACGTCCTTTAGCCCCACCACCCCGGTTAAAGCCAATTGAAAATTGCAGCCGTGGCCCGACCTTCGGATGAAAGCGGGCGACGGGAGCGCTCTCACCTGATCGAAGAGGCTCATTCCCAGCACAGGTAACGCCGTGTACACCAGATTGTACAGCGTGATGAACAACTCGTCGTACACCGTCTGCAAGGGGAAAGCCACCTCTCATTTCAACTTCCAAAAACAACAACAAAGTGACAATTGCCCAAAAAATAACAAGACATTGAAATAAAAAGGAAACAACCAATATAACGAAGCCGCAGAGGAAAGCAAAACAAAACCGGAATTCATAAAATAAAAATGTTGAGACATGCACTTTAGAAAAGTTCAATTCATAATCGTGCTCAATATAAAAAAAAAGTATTTAAAAAAATAACACTACAGGAAATCAACCACCCCCCCAATATTCAAAAATACAAATACGAAAAAAAAATTAAACACCCGCTTGAACAAAAACTAAAAAAAGATGTCATAAAAACAAATGCAATTAAACATGCGGATGAAAAATTCCTGCGAAAACGGATGCAATAAAACCAAATTTGAACCCCCCCACCACCAAGATTTAAAGTTCTATTCAAATTACAAGTTTGAAAAGGTCATGAACAAACCCATTCAATTAAAACCCCAAATCAAAATGACACCAAAAATAAGATTAGAAGAGAAATGACACCAAAAAATGTCGAACTTAGTTAAAAAAAAAAAAAGATGATTCGAATGAATAATCATCACAATCGCAATCATCTTAACCCTGTTCCAGGGACGAATGGGTGACAAGCTCCCAGAGTGAAAGGAGCCGGCATCCCGGTGCATTACGAGTGAAGCCGATCCGCTGCCCACGAGTCTCACCTGTGCGGAGAAGCCGCAGAAGAAGGCGTACCAGAAGTGCACAAAGGTAAAGGTGAAGTTCTTGTAGAAGAAGTAGCGAAGAAACTTGCACATGCGCAGGTAGGACCAGCGGCCGTGCACCAGCAGGAGGCGCTGCAGGAAGCGGAACTGCGCGAAGGAGTAGTCGCTGGACAGAACGGCCTGCGTGCCCTCCTGGCCCGAGATGCCCACGCCGATGTGCGCCGCTGGGGAGGGGGCAAGGGGGAGGGGCGAGTTACTCCCACTTTTGCCCGGCGCGCTGCGCTCAACGCGGCCGCGTCAAATGAGAAGGGCCAACGGCGCGATCCGAATCCGTTTCCCTCGGGCTCCCCTCACCTTTGATCATGCTGACGTCGTTGGCGCCGTCGCCGATGGCCAGCGTGACGGCGCGCTTGTACGTCTTGACCAGCTGCACCACCTGCGCCTTCTGCAGCGGCGTCACGCGGCAGCAGATCACCGCCTTGCACATGCACGCCGTGCGCAGGAAGTCCCGCTCCATGCTGCGGTCCAACGCGTGTGCCTGCCACCAAAGCCCCCCACCAAAAAAAAAAATAAAAACACCAAGGGAACTCTCCATGAGGAATATCACGGATGGAAGACCACAAGCCTCTCATTCGCTTCATTGAAGAGCGAATTGTGCTGCGTCATCTGTTCAATTAGCGACACACTTTGAGCATTGTGGCTTCCCGTCTTGGTTTGAACTAGCGTGAAACAAGCCGTCGGGAGAATGCGCTCAACATTCGGGTAGGTTCCGAAAAGCACGACTTTCAGACCTGACACGATAAGGCAGAGGGGTGTCAAACTCGTCGTTGGGGTTTCCTTCCAGGGCCGTTCGGACTGAAGTTCACAGCGTCAAGTCAAATCAACGCATGGTTGTCTCAAATTACAAACACGCAACAAATCAATGAAAAACTCGGGGGCCAGCACTAATGTTACATTCGTTTGAAAATGTTTTCTAATGATACATTTATTTTAAAAGACGGATCGGAAGCGTAGAAATCTTTGCGATATCTCAACATTTTTAAAAGTGAAGACCATTTGCATTGTTGGGATTTAGCAAGAAACATGACGTTTGTTGCACAGCATAGAATGATGGCGGGCCAGGTCTGCCCCCCGGGCCTCGAGTTTGACACCCGTGCAAGAAGGAGCGAAGAGCTGATTTCCAAGATGAGCAACGCCAATTAAAAAAAAAAAAACAAGGCGCAAAAGGTCAAGGGGTGTACCAGACTGTGTCCATTGATGACGAGGCCAAAGTCGCCGTTGACCGCTTCATCCGCGATGGCCTGCGCACTTTTTCCCAGAGTCCTCGCTGGCAAAAATGCACAATCCTCGGCGGCGCCGGGTTTCATGGACCCGCGTGCGTTCCTGCCATACGTAAAAGAATATAACTTGGAAAAAGAAATAAAACAGTCGCAAAAAACAAAAACAACAAATCTGCGCTAGCTACCTGAGCTCCTGCCTGACGTCGTCCGGCGAGTTGCCGCCAATGACAAAGACGTCGTTCATCTCCTCACTCAGCAGGTTGCATGAGTAGGCAATGTTTTCCGCCGTTTCTGCAATGTCAACCATATTTGATCCATCCATCTGAGCATGCTATCGTTATTCAGGAGAAACACATCCAAAGAGCAACAAAAATGGAAAAAGAACCGACCTCCATAAAACAAATACACAAATCAATGCACGTGAATCGGAAACAATGAGCGCAAGTGAATGAGTCTCGCAAAACAGGATTCAAGAAGACGAACTAAGCAACGCACATCCATTTGAAATCAACTAAGTCGACGAGGGGCCGCGAAATCCTTTGTCAACAAAATCTGGATTTTTCATTGAGATCAATCATCATAAAAGGGGTGAAAAAAGTGAAATACAAATGCATCAAAATGAGAGAAAAGAATGGGGAAAAAAACCAAATTCACATGAGAATTTCCCAAGGAGCTACGCCAAAAGTCACCCCCCCAAAAATGGGAGTTTTTGCCCCGGCGGATATTTGTTTTGAAGCGGGTACCTTGCTTGTCGCCGGTGAGAACCCAGATTTTGATGTCGGCTTTGGACAGCTGCTCGATGGTCTGCGGCACTCCGTCCTGCAGCTTGTCTTCTATGGCCGTGGCCCCCAGCAGCTGGGCGGGCGGGCGGGCGCAACGGCTTAGCGCACGGCACCGGCGTTCACGCGAAGGCGAGGCGAGGCGGCGGCCTACCAGCAGGTCGCTCTCGATCTCCTCGTACAGCTGCTCCAGTTTGTCCTCGCGCTGGTGCGTCGCCACGCTGGCCTCGTGGTGGCGCCGTTGCCACCCGAGGAAAAAGTCCTCGTCCAGGTCTTTGTAGGCCAGCGCCAGGGTCCGCAGGCCTTCCCCCGCAAACTCCTGCGGAGGGAACCCGCACACGTCAGGCAACTTCTGCGGGCGGCGGCGAAGGCCCCCCAACCCCGAGAGAACCCCGGCGACCGCTCTGACGTTGAGGTGCTCCGTGGTGACGTCCATCAGTTTGGCGCAGGAGCGGTGAAGCCTCTCGTAGATGATGGTGTCGGCTCCCTTGCAGTACAGCGACAGCTTCCCCTCGGGGCTGCGAACTGGTTTCAATTGCAAGGAGACACCCGAGGAAAAGCCGCTTGTCAGTGAAATTGAGATTTTTCGGGAATTATGTCAACGTCATAAAGTAAAAAAAAACAAAAAACAAAAAGAAGAATTCAATCGTGCTCCTGTCAAAGTGGCTGGCGAGTCTTGGACCCAAGTACAGCCTTCCGCCGCCTACATCGAGCTTCCACAAAAAATCTCGTATGGTCTCGGCGAGCTATCGTCAACGTGTTCTTTCCCCGCCTGCTTTGCATTTTTCGTCGGCCGAAACGCAAAAAACGGCCTCCCGGAACGGCAACCGCAAAGGCCGAGCGCCGCCCGCTTCTAAAGCGCCAGCGTGCCGGTCTCGTACTGAAGTCGTTTACCAATGACGGACATCCTCTTGCGGACATTGTTGAAATCCAAGATGGCCAAGAGTTTGTAAGTGCACTGCCGGCCCATTTCCACAACGGAGACGCTGTCGGGCGTCCGCCAGCGGAAGACAAAGCCGAAGTTCCTGGCGGCCGTGACCAGGGCGCCCTCATCGGGCGACTGGGCCTGGTACGAGAGGTGGCCTGCGGAGAAGGCCCGTTGGGTCAAAAGGGCGCGGGAAAGCGAGCGCCGGCTCCCGCGCGCTGGCGGGCTCACCTTCTTTCTTCTCCTCCGCCATGACGGTGTGGCAGAGGGCGAGCAGTCGGAAGAAGGCGTGCACCTCGGGGAGCTCCAGCTTGACGGCCTCCACCAGGGCGTGGTCGTGGAAGGTGAAGCGGGGGTCCGCCAGCGGGTTGAAGGAGAAATCCACCGTCTCGGTGTGCTGCTCGGAGAGACGGCGGGCGTCATGGAGGCAGTGCCCGCGGTTGGCTCAACATTAAAAAAAAAAATCTTAAAGGGCATCTTGCATGAAATAAAAATCATTCTAGCTTGGCACCGTCGGGAGGAAAGCTTTGATTTCCAAATTTGGCCACGTCCCCCCCACAAATCTATGCTACTGCTCAGCCCCCATGTCGGTCTGTTCTTTTGACGAATTATTGAGCAATCGGCAGCAAATCGGGCGGCTGAGTAGCACGTCGAGCTCACAGTGCGGAGGTGTGCGTTCGATTCCAGCCAGTTGGCCTTCCTGTGTGGAGTTTGCGCGTTCTCCCTGTGCCTGAGTGGCTTTTCTCCGGGTGCGATATTGCCTCAAGCCAATTTTGTGCACTGACTGCTATTCAAAAGCCTTTCCACCCACCTTGACTGGTTTCAAATACAGGAATCAATAAAAATGGATGTCTCCCCGTGCCTGAGTGGCTTTTCTCTGGGTGCGATAATGCCTCAAGCCAATTTTGTGCACTGACTGCTATTCGAAAGCCTTTCCCCCCACCTTGACTACTTTCAAATACAGGAATCAATAAAAATGGATGTCTCCCCGTGCCTGAGTGGCTTTTCTCCGGGTGCGATATTGCCTCAAGCCAATTTTGTGCACTGACTGCTATTCAAAAGCCTTTCCCCCCACCTTGACTACTTTCAAATACAGGAATCAATAAAATGGATGTCTCCCGTGCCTGAGTGGCTTTTCTCCGGTGCGATATTGCCTCAAGCCAATTTTGTGCACTGACTGCTATTAAAAAGCCTTTCCGCCCACCTTGACTGCTTTCAAATACAGGAATCAATAAAAATGGATGTCTCCCCGTGCCTGAGTGGCTTTTCTCCGGGTGCGATATTGCCTCAAGCCAATTGTGTGCACTGACTGCTATTCAAAAGCCTTTCCGCCCACCTTGACTGCTTTCAAATACAGGAATCAATAAAAATGGATGTCTCCCCGTGCCTGAGTGGCTTTTCTCCGGGTGCGATATTGCCTCAAGCCAATTTTGTGCACTGACTGCTATTCAAAAGCCTTCCCCCCTCCCACCTTGACTGCTTTCAAATACAGGAATCAATAAAAACGGATGATCATTCTATGAAGGACTAAAAAAAAAAAAAAGCGGGTATCTCAGACCATAACAGGCAAAGCTACGCCATGGCTGAAAAGACATGAATGGGAGCGACAAGTTGAATTAGCTTGCAAGACTCACCGCATTCACTTCCAGTCTCTGGCCCATGCGGTCCAAAACCTCACCTGTGAACAAACACCAGCGCAGCGCTCACGTTCGCTGCCCGACTGGAGGCCTTCCTTAGTCCGGGCCCCGTTTCCTCACCGTACGTCTTGCCGTTGATGGAGCACTTGTTGAAGGTCATGATGTTTTGCGTCAGCGTGCCCGTCTTGTCGCTGAACACGTACTTGATTTGGCCCAGCTCCTCGTTCAGCGTGGTGGTGCGCGCCTCGGCGGGGGTGTCGCTGCGAGAGTGGTACATCTTGCGGTCCCAGTCGATGTAGAAGCTGTTGCCCAGGCGGATGAACTCCACGCTGGAGAAGGAGCAACGAGTCAAATCAAAAGTAAACGCAATGGGCAAACTGCAACATTTTGGGGAGGCTACTTGGAAGAGATCGTCGTGCAAATGGTTGCTGGCTCTCCCTCTAATTTCATGGAAATACTGAAGAAGTCGAGCCCCGCTACTTCAGCTGAATGTTTGCTAGCATGCACAATTCTTCATCAATGTTGGCTCTTTTTATGAGATCGTCAGCTATTTTCTGCACGCGCTTCTTTCGGCGCAAAAGACAGCGACCCCCCACCTCAAAAAAAGAAGATGGGTAACTACCTTGGCCTCACCTGACATAGAGCGAAATGGGCACCACCGTGTTGAGGATGATGACGTAGGACCAGAAAGTGAGAAAGGAGGAGAAGGCGGCATCGTGGCCGTTCTGCCTGGGCAGGAAGAGGGTGAACGCCGAGCCCTCGCCAAGCTCCCAGCAGTAGTTGCCGATGGCCAGGATGGTACACATGAGCGCCAGGAAGCCAAAGATCTGCAAAGGGGAACATTCAGGGCAGGGCTGCAAACTGTGCGTCTGTGATGCTGATCGCGATTGTGCAACACACCCAACTTGTGTTGCACAAATCCAGCAAGCGCATGCAATGAAGTGTGATGGCGGCCTGGTATGAATCACAAATTGAAAAAAGGGGGGGGGGGGCGCCAACTCTGTCATGGATGTTGGAGGTGGTCTGCAGCTTAAAGCAGCCGAGGGGAAAAACTAACATGAAATATCTAACACAGGGAATCCCATTCAGGGCAAGCGAGTTCATAAAAATTTGCCACTGACTCGCACAAAAAAATAAAGGGCCTTGAAGAATCTTCTCGCGGTGAGGACGTCAACTCGCAAGGGTTTTTTTGCGATTTTGAGCATCTGTCACCAAACTGGTTTTATCGCTCTCTTCCAGGCGGACACATGACGCAAACGTGCTTACGCAGAGAACGAGGACGTTCATCAGCCGGTCCACGCTGGTCCTTTTGAAAGTGCTTTTGCCGCAGTTCTGCATCAGCTTGGTTTCGGGACCTGGAGTGCAAAACAAAGAGCTCAGAGCCGGCTTGGAGCGGGAGATGACGCCGTGACGTTCCTCCCAAGAAGTAGCGCGCCGCACCTCCAAACAGCACCAGTCCGAAGCACCACTCGGTGTTCCTCAGGGTGCAGCCTCGCAACAGGATCTTTTCGTTGTCCAGGGCGTACTTCTGCCCTGCGTAGGCCAGCGTCCCCGCGAAGCGGTCCAGCCGATTGTTGGGAGGCTCGCAGAGGACTTCGCCTTTGTGACACAGACGCAAGGGGGGGGCGGGGCTTGAGGCGAATTCCAATGCCATTCAGGGTTTGTTTGGTTTTTCTTCTTTCCTCCTACCATTAAAGCCCGCCAACTTGCTGACGTCATCGCCGAGGTCCCCGGTCACCGGCAGGGCCTGGCGTACCTTCAAGTTGGTCTCACTTGGGAGGAAGAAAGGAAAAGTTTGGCCAAAATGAGGCCGCCGTGTCGTGGAGCGGAACCGGGCGGTGGGGCTTACCCGTCCAGCTCTGCTGTCTCAATGTAGATGAGGTTGAGCGGCTCACTGCTGGACAGCAGGAGAAGGTCGGCCTGAGGAAGCGGTTTGAAGAAGGAAAAACATCAAGAAATCGCGAGCTTGGCGAGCTCGAATCGGGTGACGAGAGCTTTCTCCAAATCGCCCTTAAATGGTGGCGTCAAATTTCACGCGATCCAAGCACATTTGGGAAGCAGTCGCACGTGTGCAAAGAGTGCCTCGCAGCCTCACCGTGACAAACTGGTTGTTTTCCAGCTTGATGATGTCTCCCACCTGCACGTCCATCCACTTCTCGCTGCGCAGTCTGGTGGGCAGAAACGGGACGTTAGCCTTGAGGGACAAACAAACGCCCAAATATGGCCGTCGGATTGCCAACAGGAAGTCTCCGCTTTGTTTCCCACCGAAACTCGGCTCAACGATCACGGGCTCGCTGAACGCGTGACCTGGTGCGAGCTCGTCCAAACGTCAGACTAAGCGCTCCACACCTTCTGTAACCGGCGCCGTTCATTTAGAAGCAAGGTCAAGTCCCGCCCGCTTTAAATACACGAGAGTCCCTCGGTGACCTGGCCGCCGATAAAACGGGGAAAAGGAAATACTTGCTTTCCATCGATGAGGACTTGGACTTTTCTGTTGTTGACTTGATTGTCACTCCGGTGGCGATTCTAGAAGCAAATACAACAGCGATAAAAAGTCGGATCATTTACCCGCCCCTCGCGCATTCTAGCGACTCGGGCCAGGATTCTCGGTGAACCCGAGCTAATGTTTAAGCTGTGACGTGGGCCTATTTCGGCTTGGCTTGGTTGTTTCTGGCCTTCCTTATTAGCGCTCATTTAAGAGTAAAAGGTCGCGAGGGCATCTGGCGAGGGAAGCAGTTGACTTCCTCCAACGGCGTGACATATTAGCTCGTCATAAAAAAAAAAGGGAAACGAGCAGTTGCTTGTGAAATCGCGGGTGACGCAATTGGCAGATTCAAGGGAATTCAGTCAGCGCCCGCACATCTGCCGTGAGTCAAATCTATTTGGATCACTTTTACATTTGGTCAAAAACAGCATGCAGAATTGCACTGGGAAAAAAAATACAGGAAGTCAATTTGGACACAAAAACCTGTGTAAAAAAGAAAATTAAAAAACGGGCTACAAAATTGCACTTGGGAGGCGGGGAAATTCAGCGATATAGCGAATTCGCGAATGGGTGAACGGCAATGTGGTGAGGGAAATCTGGACTCGATGAAAATAAAACAAAGCATACAAAGTGAACCCCCAACACGAAATCTACTTCTCAGCAGGCAATATGCGGCGATCCGCTGGAGCAGACGGGTATCAATTCCGCTAGCGCTCGTTGATGTAAACAAAAAGAATTGAGAAAAAAAGCAATGAAAAGCTTCCTTACGCGCTCAGCGAGCGCTCCACCGCTTTAGCCGTGTACCCCCCCCAAGACAAATGCGGTTTCCTAAGAAGACGGCGGAAGGTGGCTGAGGCGCTTACGATGTCATCGGTGGCATCCTTGGCAGCGGTGACGGACAGCACCAGCGCCAGGGGCACCACGGTGGTGAACCAGGACAGCGACGAGATCTCGGGAATCACCTGATGGAGAAAACGAGCGTCGCTAAAACCGCCTGCAGAGTGAAAAGAAATTGGACCGCCCGCAAAGACGAGCTCTGAACAAGCCCGCCTTATTTGGGGAGTTGGAACAAATAAATACATCCGCGAGTAACAAAAACGAGGCTTGAAAATCACGATCAAGTGACAAGTGGGGCGTGTCTGCTGGACGCGCAGAAACCTCGCCCCTCTCAAATGTCAACTGTCAATCAAATCATTGATGACCTCCAAAACGGATGCAATGTCACCGAGGATGCAAATAACTTCATGTTTGAGCGGTGAAAATGGATCCGGTTCAAGATTGCGGCGGCTGCGATATCTGCGGCCGGGTCTTGGCATGCCGCCACAACGAGGCGCTCTAAAGCGCTCGCGCTAGTCAGAAGCCCTGGTCCACACACTGTCGAGTTGAAATTCTCAAAAATCTCAAAAAATCACACGATTTGTTCCAGTGACTTAGCGGCTAACGGTTTCCGCAAGCGGCACATTTGATTCGGTGACAACTAGAGGAGCGTGTTTCGGGATCGGCGCTCCGGCGTACCTGGAGCACCAGCAGGAACAGAAAGTAGGCATTCGCGATCCTCTGGAACTGCTCAAAGAGGTTGAGAGGGAGGAAGGTGAAAAAGTTGTACTTGGAGGTCTTGATGGCATTCGTCTGCGGGGGAGAAAGCGCACGGCCAGCTGATCAGTCAACCCAAATGAACGGGGGGTTTGTGATAAATCTACATCTTGTGTTTGGGGGTTCATTTTAAATGTATTTATTTCGGTACTGCTGCAGGTCCACACAGAAAGAGGAAGCTTGTCGTAGGCCGTACTTTATGACGCACTTTGGTTTTATCTTGCGCTCCACAAATTCTTCATATATGAAAAAAAAAAACAGACAAAGAAAAAAAAACAAGCGGGTGGAAAAAGAAATTTAAACCGAGTGAAATTAAAGGGCAAAAGTCACAAGAAAATCCAAACTAAACCCTGGAATGAATTGGAAGGCCGGCGCATGGCAAGCTTTTCATTTCATGCAACTTTCTCGACTTGGTGGTTGCGCTTCGATTGCGCAATTTGGCTCTGAACACAAATAAATGGCGAGAAAAGTTGCCGCGTGCTGACGTGACGTGTACGTGGACTTTTTCTTTTGTTTGTTTTTTATGCGGTGGATTACTTTGAGTTGATGTGTTTATTTCTGGGGCACAGAAAGTTCTGTGTGTGTGTGTGTGTGTGCGTGTTCGTGTGCGTGCGTGTGTGCGTGTGTGTGTGTGTGAAAGCATTTCGCAAATGTTCAACGAGTGAGTCCAGGTGGTTGTGATCAGTGGCCTGACTGGACCGCCGACAAAAGGCACACAAACAAGGGGTGCCCCCCCGACCCCCCCAAAAAACCTAATAAAAAAGCCAAATAAAAAGCAAATGGGCACTTGCATCTTTGCGTCGGAATGTAGCGATGGACACTCACGGCATATTTGAAGGAGAGGTTGTATTCGCGGTCGTTGGCCCTCAGCTTCCTCTCCAGCTCTGAGACATCAAAGAGAAGAAGCATCACAAAACGATGATGTCGTGGTTATTATGAAACCCCCCCAAATCTCTTGCTGTGAAAATGAAAGTCTCATCACATCAAGCTTACCCGGCTCTTTCTTCCTGGCACAATGGAGGCCAAAGGACGCCATCTTCGCTTCTTTGCTATCTGTTCGTCATCATCTTCGCCGGCGTCGTCTGTGGAGAAGCGCCAACGTGAACGTGCGCCCCGGCGCCCGAATGCGATCAAATCAAGCAAAATGCAATTGCCAGCGGCTGAGCTGGACCCGTTTGAGGAGCGGCTATTTGGCCACAATGCCTCAAAACGCATGCTAACGGGTGACCAACCAAATTGCAGGCGTATATTCTTTATCCTCTGTGGCCCGATCGGTGCTTTTGTTGCTGCCATGAGATTTTGCTGGCGGACCTGCCTCGTCTCCTTGCCTTCCCAAGTGAACAAAATGTAACTGGTATCTACAGACTTGTGCTCGCGGCCCCTCTGAGGCATATTTTCGATTTCCTGTCACGACATTGCCAGGAACTCCCGCCATTGCTCTCTTTGGCATTTCCTCACTTGATAGCATCGCTTACACACAATTACTCATGTTCTTTTTGACTCTTGTTGTCGTTTTTTTGGGGGGTTTTTTTACGTTTTCGAACCGCCTGGCAATTCTCAGAGTGCGCGTGCGCGCGTTTGGAAACAAGCACACGGGAACGTGCCGAGCAAACACGTCCCCGCACGGAGCGTCATAAAGAAACCGTCAAGGAGCAAGAAGGAAGTTCCAATCCCCGCACGTGGCTTCTTGCGGTTTTCAGCCGGCTTTGCGTGCCGTGCGGCGTTGTGTTTCCCATCCCACGACGGTGGCGTTTGATCAAATTTGCCGTCACGGAAATATTTGCCTGCGGCATGAGCAGGGCCCGCAGATGGGGGGGACTCCGCCTTCCCGGACGACCTGGCTGCAGCGGATGCGCAACAACCACAATGTGGTGCTCCACAATGTTAGTTTTATACGATCACGAATCAGGTTCATGAAGGCAAACACGAACCCAAAAGAGAATCTCCAGCGGTGAGGCGCACAGACAGCCCCCGCCGTCTCGCTTTGCTTTTTGCGAAGGAAGTAGCGCGCGCAAAAAAACGCCTGCACAGAAACCTCGTGCTGCGTTTAGGCGTCCAAAATGATTCTTGTAAAAACGCAACGATGACTCGCAACCCCCCGCCCCCTTTTTTGGGGGGCGCCCTTGGAGCGTCGGGTCACGTCATCCGTCAACTCTGCACACGCGTTTGACGACAGGCGGCGGGCCGGCCGCTGCCTTCGGGTCCTTGAAACACAACACATGCGCCCAAGACAAACAGTCCACTGTTCACTCGGCAAACTGGGCGCCCAGTTTGCTTTCCACGGTGACGCAAGGCTGCCTGACAGGAAGAAGCCCTTTCAAACCCGCCACAGTGTCGTCGAGGCGGGCGGGGGGACTTTCCAGGGGCTTAGCGCGTGGACGCGGCTGGCCAAACGAGGCCGCGCTCGCTCGCCGAGGTCGCTTTCGCCACGCCTGCCGTGACGTTTTGATCCAAACGCCGGTGCTCGACGGACAAAGACCTCGCATGAATGATTTTCGCAGTTTTCAAGTGGCCCTTCCATTTTTCAGTGCGCGCCCTCAAACGAAAAAGTCTGCACACCCCCGGCGGTAGTTCATCCGATAGGTCGGTCATTGGATGCGATCGTCCGTTTGGTTCCGGAGTTATTTGGTTGGCATGGCGCTAGCCATTTCTTGGCTAGTTCAGCTTTATTCAGGCTTTCAAAATCTTTAGATCATCGATGGGAGGGTCCCGGCAAGAACGCAAACAACGGCCGTGCTAAGAAGAACACAAATATGATGTCGCTTGTTTTGGGGGGTTTTTTTCTGTGCCTTTCTGAACTTTCGTTGGGGTGCTTTGTCAAATATTTGGTTGTTCAATTAGTTTGATGATGATTTCGCTCGTAGGATGACGTTGAAAGAAAACCAGCGGCGGGATCAGTTTTGGGACCTTTGCTCCGGCTAACTTTGAGACGACGTTGACACTGTCGTGAATGCTTCGTTTACGATTTACTTGTGTTGATAGTTCAGTTGGGGGGGGAGGGGGAGAACATACACATGTTGGAGAAAAAAACCTCGAAATCCTGCTTTGACGAAGTTGTCGATGTGAGCCTCAGGCCACGCCCCCTTTGAGAAGTCCTCCCAAATAAGTGAGCGTGCCCGTCGCATTCTTCCATGAAACAATGGTCGGCTGCGCCAGATAAGGCAGCGGCTGGATTTCCTCTGTTGTGTCTCATAGCAAACGGAATGAGAAGGGGGGGGGACGAGGGAAAGAACGTTTGGGCTTCCAGTAAAAGGGCCAACGAGTGTCCCGTTTTGCTTTGATGAAAGCAACTCTTTGGCTTTTGAGGAACGCTCCGGCGTCTTCCCGGGCTGACGCTTTCTCACGGACTTTTATCAAAGCCGCCGGCTAAGAATAACAACGACGCAGCCTGCGAATGGTTGCACCTGCTCCCTCCCGCTCCCGTTCCACGTCGGGTTGCTTTCGTGTTTGCTGAATCCATCGAGTTTGGACTCTTCCGCAAACGGAATGTCATGTTTTTGTTCAAATTGGGTGCGGTCCCGTCCCGTTTGCGGCCGACGCCGGAGGGCCTCTCCTCCAGCCTCGCGCGCGTTCGTTTTTTGCTTTGCCGTCGGATCCTTGTTGCCGTCTCGCGTTGTTTGCTTGCTCACGGTGCCGTGTTTCGTTGTTACTTTGAGTTTGGGTTTTTTTTCCTGGACTTGGTCGGTGCTTTGGATTGAGCTTTTGGGTTTAGACAACACGCTGATTTTGTAAATCGTCAGTGACGTCGGGGACACTCGATAAAACATCTTTCTGTAAACGTCCGGCCTGGATTTGGGTCTTCAATGGACCGAAGCAAACAGTGAAGAGAATTTCGAGTCTTGGCCGAACCTCACGCAAGCAAGCGTTTGTATCAACATTTAAAAGCGACGCGTTTTGTAATTGTTGTGAACGTCCCCCATTGTCCTTGACTAACGAAAGGGACGCTAATTTCGAGTCTTGGACAAAGCGAACGGACACATCAAAGACGTGTTTTTGCTCGTCGTTACGGCAACTGGAGAATCTTCAACGCATTGAAGGTTGAAGCCAAATCAAAGTTCGCCTTCGCCGGACCGGACGGGCAGAAAGGCGCCTTTGCACTTTTGGACCGAGGTCCGTGCGACAATGGCAACACCCGGCCGGAGTCTCGGGAGCGCTGAACAATCGAGCTCTGAATAATTCACCTGACACCTCGGGCCTCTTCTCATTTTACCTGATTAAACCCCAACCTTTGAATTGACCTCTGTGAACGAATGAACACGGCCGTTGGATCGATTGGAGATCCAATGGCCCACCTTCACAAAGCTTTCTTTGCCAGACGCCTACGATACGCTGCGCGAAATCACGTGACTTCGGATCGGAATTACTTTTTCCAAAAGTTGAAGCCGAATGACTTCCGCCGAGGATCTTAAGTTTCAATTGCTTCGTTAGCGGGCTAGCACACGTTCACAACAACTATTCCACCAGTTTCCCGATTCAATGGTCAGTGCAGATTGCTTCCGTCTTTAGAGGTGTTGGCTTCTGGTCGCTCACCGAGCTTTGTGAAAATGACCTGACCAATCGCTGGGTTCGTTGGCTAGTTAGCTTGCGAACACCTTTTCGCCAGTCTGTAAATGTCCAATCATATATACATATGTAGATATATATACATATGTATATATATGTGTGTGTGTGTCCTTTTTTCCTGTTCATGGAGACCTCATCTTTCTCAAAAAGATCCATTTACAACATGTTCATACATATTTCAGCCCCTTTCGTTGTTAACACCATACAGATGAGGTCAATGAATCGCATTTGTCACGTACAGCACTGTACATATGCCAAACATTCAGGTAGGTATGTAAGTATGTGTGTGTGTGTGTATGTATGGAAAGTGACGACAACATGACAGCATGTTTTTGGGACTGCACAACTGATGGATAATTGATCTTATCTGAATGGATAAGTGGTACCATTTCATGAAAGTTGCAACTTCTTCCTATTCCTTTTCGGACAGGGAAGCCCTCATCGCGATTTGTTTATTTGAAAACAACAAGTTTATTAAAATGGGGGGGGGGCGTTTTTTAAGTTACATTTAATTGAATACTAATTAGCTCCGCGTTTAGCCCACAACTGTACCGTACCGCAGTGGCCTCTGAGACTGTCGTTAAATACTGTACTTTTACTCCGTCGCAGTAAAAGATGATGTTCCACCACAGACAAACGAAACGAAATGAAATGAAGCGAAATCCGGTTGAAAATGAGTCACCGAGCACTTGAGACACTCACACTCGAGCACTTTCCATCCAACTAAAAATGCAAGCTTTCGTCGCTCAGGAAAAGGAGAAGCTGATTTGGGCCAACTTTTTTCTTGTTCACAACTTCACCTCACTTGACTTTCAAGCTTTCAAAAGTGCAACTAGACCTCCGCTCACCGGGGACGGGAGGTTGGGTGGGGCGGGGGCGACTTACCTCGATCGCCGAGCCGAGGAGAGGAGACGGCGCCGTCGCTGCTGGGGATGAAAGGACGGCTTCGCGCTCGGAGGAGCCACAACGGTGGACTAATATTTTCCTTTAGCGGTACTCTTGTACGTCCTCCAGCTGCCCACATCCCTCCTCCTCTCGGCAAGTTGGGCCCTCCTCCGTTTCCGCTCTTGTTCGTTGCCTCCATTCCAAACGCCGCCTCTTGGCCAGCCCTCCAAAAAGTTCACCGGGGAGTTGGACCAAATCGTCCCGCGTGAGGCCGGCAAATCTCGCGAGTCTTCCACTCATCGATGACGAGACTGATGATGATGATGCTGCAATCAAGGAAGGTGGGAACCCGGATTGTCCCAGTTCCGATCTGAAAGCAGACACAATTTGAGTCATAATTTACACACTTAATCATAATTTCCATAATTTATAGAACTCAAGGAAGACCTTATTTTCAAAGCATTTCACCAAATAACTTTGTGCGGGGAGATAATAGCACACATATTCAAGCAGTCGCTACAAAACACGTTGTCTCACATGAAGTTCAGAAAATGAATGTAATGAGAAATAAAGATAGAAATGTTTATCATCTTGTAAATTCTCGGTCTGTGTCTCTCTCCATGGGGTCGCCATTGTCGAGTGAACTCACATTGAAGTCGGTCGGTGTGTTCCACGTCCTCTCTTTCGACATCGCAACTTTTTATTTCTATCTATTTATTCGTGTATTTATTTATTTATTTCGTTGGGACAGAGCACATCAACCAACACAAGAATGAACGGTTTAAATTCGCCGAACTTAGCATAAATGCTAGTTTTCGGCCGACAGGTTTCTAAAATAGCATCGTGAGACACGTAAAACTTGAAAACCACGATAACAAGGCGCCATCTAGTGGTCGAGGGGGGAATCGTGGACGAGGGCGGGTCGAGGTTGGGGTTCGATTGTCTCCGAGTAGGAAGGGCAAACCGTTTCTCACAGATGATAGTGCAGCTGTCTATCGATTGACACTGTCAGAGAGGTGCTCATCGTGTACAAGTGCAAGGCAGGCATCACACTGTTGGGAAAATATTTGGACGCCCCCACACTTGTAAATTTGCCCCATATTGACTGTCACGTCTGATCCGATTGGCTGCCGCACTGCTGGTTTCCTTTTTGCGGCAATCGCTGTGCAGCGTTTGTTTTCCTGTCAGAGACAGAAGTAAGAGAAATAGAATGAAATTGCCGGGCGGTGGTAACTCAGTAGACTCAAATATTAAATTTACTTGAAAGGAATACGAACAATAACTCTGTATTTTAGATCAAATTACTGCAAGAGAATGTAAAGAAGTATATTGGCGTCTTAAATGAGAGGTCGAATGTGAATTTCCATTAAGATCTATCTGATGGAGACCACTGTAAAAAAAAGGCACCGTGATGGACAACGGAGTGTGTAATTTGACCAAAAGAGGGCGCTCTAACCTAATCCTGACATTCGGGCTTCATTCGACTTCCGTTTTGCGATCTGCGATTTCTGGCATTGAGTTTTGGAGTTATGAAATTGACTGGGCGACGGCAATCAAATGACGATTATTTTAATTTATACTTGTCTTTCATAAAGCTATTGTATTGGATTCATTTCGGGCAGACGTAACCTCATTTTGTTTCCTGACCATATTTTGGTGTATTGAACAGAAAACAGCATTTGGTCTTAAAAGGTTTGTGGAGTGAGTTTTATGGAAAATATATACTTTGAAAAAAAGACCTTGGAAATCCCTGAAAGTCTGTTGACAATGAGAAGGATGAATTTAAAACATGAAAAATGCCATTTATTGAACTGAGGAAGTTAAACAGTGCTGGCCGTTCAAATAAACGGAAATGTAAAGATGATTTTTCTTTGTAACTGTCCTTTCATTCGGCTATTTTATTGGATCAATAGAGTGTGGGTACTTACCAGAAAACAATGCAGTATAGGGTATAGGTTTTGGCAGTGGCAATTATGGGGAAAAAAGGAAAGGGTAAAAACGCCCAAAGAAGCGCGAAAAGTTTGTAGAAAATGGCGAAGGAACCCGAAGCGACACTGAGCGTGGTACGTTTTAAGACAAATCATTCATGTAAAACATTTAAATGTAAATGTTTACAGTATTTGACGCAGAAAGTGAAATGACGCGACGTAGGTGAAGGCAGGGAGTCAAATCGGTTTGAAAACCCAAATTTCACCGGGAGGGCTGCTCGGTCGACGTTGTCGCGATGACGTGTGAGCAGCCTATTGGCCGGCTTCCGGGAATGTAAATGAGCCAAACGAACGTAGTGACGTCTTATCCCACCTCCCGCTGCCCCTCCCGCCACTGACACAAATGACAGTGAGCGAAACAAACATGGCGACGGCGTTGAGCGGACGCGGCTTTCTGAGGACTTTACTGCTCTTTACCCACCTTGCGGCTGGCGTCCGGGCCGAGGCGGCGCCGGCCGCGCCGCGGGCCACCACGCGGATCCTCGGCATGCGGCTCGAGCGCAGCGACATGCCGGCCGGGACCACCGAGCGCGGCGTGATCCAGGTAACCGAGGGCAGCGACATCCTGGTCCGGTTCTACGGGCTCCACTTGTTCCCCAACAGCTCCGCGCTCGTCCGCTTCATGGAGCTCTACTCCAGCGAGGAGGAGGACGATGCGCACGGCGCCGTGGAGGTGCCTCTCAACCGGACGTGCCCGGAGCACAGTAAGGACCTGTTCGTGAAGGGCACCATGAACGTGAGTAACCACAACACCTCCGGGCTGGCCAGCGTCACCGTCAAGCAGCTCCGCAAGACCGAGGTGGTCAAGGTGTTCGCCCTGTGCGTGCGAGACCCCCTGGAACCCCCGGACGCCTGGTCCCTGCTGGACGAGCGGGACGGCCGGATGCGGGTGGTGGAGGTGAAGAAGTCCCTGCTGCCCGTGTGGCTTCAGGTGAGTCACGGATTAGGAACTCGCGCGCTGCGCTGAAGTCGAGCTATAGAAAAACAAACAAACAAAGGACTGCTAAAAGTAAAAAGCCCCACCTCTGAAATGTAATGAAGCAAAAAGTGCCAATTCTTCCTTTTTATTTTTATTTTTTTACTCTCAAATCCTATAGAAGTTTAGATTTGGCGCAATGAAGAACAAAAGGTGCTCACTCCGAAGTCAAGTTTATTTGTATGCCCAAACCCTTCATAACAAAAAGAGTCTCAAAAGGGCTTATACACAAAAAGGAACTCCCGCTGGCCCAGACCCCGCAACCACCCAATTGAAAACCCAGACAAAACCCATTTAGGAGGAGAAGGGCAAACAAAAAAGAAACCTTGGGAAGGAGTCACCCTCACGAGCGGCCAACGTTTATCGTATGAGAGGAGACGGTCGAATGTTGCGTTGTACAAGAGAATGAAACGAAGTGCTGCAGGTTGATTCCCGCGGAGAAGTGGTTCCGGTCCCGGTCGGGCCGACGCCGACCCCTCACAGCGAGGGCCTCGCCTGCTCTCCACGTGAGAGAGGAGTGGGGCGGTGAAGAAGTGGCAGCAAAACAGGCCAAATTCCACAGGTCAGGGGGCGAGGCGGGGCGAGAGACTGGTGCCATTTTTGCTCCGCTTTCACCACTTGCGAGAGTGTCGAAATAAGTCTTGAGGTTGAAACCGTTTCTAAATCCGTGAGAGGAAAAAACAAACGCTCAATTCGAACCGAATAATCAAGGCTGAGGTACCAATCAATCCTGTTTGAGCAAAAAAATGTAAGAAAATACTCACTTGGCAAATGACAGTAACGGGGGGGGGGCTTCCATCCCAATGGGGTCCCAAATGAGTCGAGAACTGCTAAAACCGATTGAAAAGCTTCCAGAATGGTTGACCTCCGAAGGTCGTAGCGCACTCGAGGCCGATCTTGACCTTGACTCTTTGTGAGCACGGCCACTTGGTTTCGAACGTGGGGCGAGCAAGTCCCAAAAGTGGTCCTCCCGATCCCCCCCCGGGCAATGCGGGCAAGTCCAGCGGAAGAGTTGTTGACGGCTGCCGTCTCGCCCTCGCAGGTGATCCTCATCTCCTTCCTGCTGGTCCTGTCGGGGATGTTCAGCGGGCTCAACCTGGGCCTGATGGCCCTGGACCCCATGGAGCTGCGCATCGTGCAGAGCTGCGGCACGGAGAAGGAGAAGAAGTACGCCCGCAAGATCGAGCCCATCCGCCGCAAGGGCAACTACCTGCTGTGCTCGCTCCTCCTGGGCAACGTTCTGGTCAACACCACTCTCACCATCCTGCTGGACGACCTGACCAAGTCCGGCGTGGGGGCGGTGATGGCCTCCACGGTGGGCATCGTGATCTTCGGCGAGATCGTGCCCCAGGCGCTGTGCTCGCGCCACGGCCTGGCGGTGGGCGCCAACACCATCCTGGTCACCAAGCTCTTCATGCTGCTCACCTTCCCGCTGTCGTGGCCCATCAGCAAGCTCCTGGACTGCGTGCTGGGCCAGGAGATCGGCACGGTGTACAACCGCGAGAAGCTGGTGGGGATGCTGAAGGTGACGGAGCCCTACAACGACCTGGTGAAGGAGGAGCTCAACATGATCCAGGGGGCGCTGGAGCTGCGCACCAAGACGGTGGAGGACGTCATGACGCCGTTGGACAACTGCTTCATGATCCACAACGACGCCGTGCTGGACTTCAACACCATGTCCGAGATCATGGAGAGCGGCTACACCCGCATCCCCGTCTACGAGGGCGAGCGCTCCAACATCGTGGACGTGCTCTTCGTCAAGGACCTGGCCTTCGTCGACTCGGACGACAGCACCACGCTCAAGTCCATCACCAAGTTCTACAACCACCCGGTGCACTTTGTCTTCCATGACACCAAGCTGGATTCCATGCTGGAGGAGTTCAAAAAAGGTCGGTGGCGCGGTGGCGGGGGCCGGGGCTGGCGGGAGAAGGTCAAGGATAGAGCTTCTGAAGGTCTCGAAGGGCGCAGCCTGCCAAATGTCCTTCTAGAATTTGGAAACCGCGTGCGGCCCGCTCGCGCCGGAAGCGACGTCATGCGGCCGAAAACGCCGCCTTCGGAGGAGCGTCGTTCCGCGCTCGCGCCCGCGGCTAACCTCGGCGGTCTCGGCAGCGTCATCCTTCCTTTTTGGTGTCGTGAAGAAGCCGCAGGAGGAAACGCAAGGCGAATCCCCGGGATGAGGTCCGGTCTGTTGTTAGCCATCTCGACGGCACCCCAGTCGCCTTTGTGGCTCGTGGTTGATTGACGGCTACTTCGCGCTAGATGGGGGGCGGGTCCTATCTTCCTCCGGCCATCTTGGTCATCCGACTTTGTTGGCGCAGAGTAATTCTTTGACCGCCGCTGATCTGAGGTCTCGCGAGGCGGCGTTGACGGCTAACCGCTAACGTCGCCGCCGCCTGTTGCCGCTCGGGAAAGCCGTCAAGTTTTGGGTGTGACTTTTGGGGCACGTTCCCCCTGCTAAGTGTCGCTTGTGACCTTTCCGGGTTTTCGTTTGCGCCTGGTGTGCGTATTCTCCTCACATGGCCCCACGTGGATTAAAACCCAAGATTCGGAGTCGCTCGCATGCCCCTGCACGCGCACGCAAGCAACCCTTTGAGGCAATGCGCCGTTTCTTTATTCATATGAGGGCCAGAAACAGAGCTTCCTTTGAACTTTTGTTATTTTCGTTTCACCCGTTAGGTCGGGGACAGATGTGGCAGAACTACTCCTGCTCCACTCAAAGTAGCAAAAAAAAAAAAAAAACACAGGGAAAAGTCGTCTCGACCGGTACTCGTGTACGTAAGTCCAAGTCAAAAAAACGACAGATTGAAATGAACTTCGGTGCAGAAGCACAAAGACAAAAAAAAGTTTTTGTTGCCTGTCAATTAGAGACAACTACCAAAAAAAATCATCCCACCAAATCATTTTGAAATCTATGCAGTGCTCGTTCTGAGATCAGAAAAAAAAACCTTACTTGGCATGCAAGAACGTTGTGAACCGACGGAACAAGAAAACTCAAAATTTTGCTGATGCGACCAACTGAAAAAATAGGCCTGAGCTGTGTCCGTGTGTTTGTCTTTTTTTTTTCGATAAATCAGACCAAAGATGGGACAAATTGTGTTTCCCCGAATCTGTTGTAGCGAACGCGCGCCATTTCACGTTCCACCGTATCGCTGCTGTCCCCGTTTTATTTTTTTTCTTCATCAATCAATCCAAATCTCAAATGTGGCTAACTTTTTATCGCTCTACTTTCGTTAGGCGTCGAAAAAAAAATAGTGTGTTTCCGGTAACGTGAAATTTCAGCATAGGGTCGGTAGGTCGGACAAAGTTGTTGTTTTTTTAATCTTTTATTTTTTATTTTTTGCCCCCATCAAAAATGTCAACCAAATAACCATAAAACAAAGAGACATTGAAACCCCACACTCGCCGCCAAAGGCCGCGAGTGTGGATGCTCTTTTCTTCATATTATGGTGCGAGCATGCGACTGCGACACACAAAACGCAGTTTAAACTGTTGTCGGAGATCGTGGCCGCCGCCATGATTCAACGTTGTTGACAGACGACAGGGCAAACGACGCACGCGCACGTTCAACGTGAATATCGCGAGAGTTTGCACCGATGTCAACGCTCTAAATTCATCTTTCCTTTTATTATTTATCATTTTGTCTGTGGTTTTATTGTTCTTGTTTGGATTGTAAAGCGTCCTCGAGTGTTTTGAAACGCGCTTATAAATGAAATGTATTATTATTATTATTATTACACAAAAATGTCGAAGGTTTGAAAAAAAATGCCGACCGTAAAGTTTTTTTTCGAGGTAGAAATTCTCGGTCGGTCGGTTTACCGGAAACACACGGCTTTTTTTTTCTACGCCTTATTTTCAATTTGCGGCGTCATCAGTCAAAAGGCATCCCCAAAATAAATACCCAAGTCGCGATACCGTAAAAATGGACTGAAAAGTTTCGCTGTCCGGGAGGCCGCACGCACGCACACACACCCATGAACAAACAAATCGAGGCTTGTTCTCCACTTGTAACGACGCTTCCTTCTTTGACTTCTCCGCTCACACACGTGCACTTCCTCTTTGGCTTCCCTGTCGGACATCTTGGCTCGGGGTCTTCATTAAAAGTGTATGTGTGTGTGTGTGGGGGGGGGGTCAGAGGAGTCCTCTTCCTGTCGTGTGTCAGTCACCCCGCTTGCTTGCTTGCTTGCCGCCGCTGCTGCTGCTGTTGTTGTGGAGTGCAAAGTGGCGGCGGGCCAACAGAAAGCGCGGCGGTGCAGCTCGCTCTGGCGCGGCGGGAGCGAGCCACTACAAACACACAAACGGGTTCCAGTGGCGCCTTGAGTTGGGAGTTGAAGTTGTTCCGTGGCCGGGCTTGGTCACAATCATGGTTTTTGAAATGCTTTTCTTTTATCCGTATTTCTTGATTGACCCCGCCCCCCCAAAATAGTTGACCAGGGCTGCGTAGACAGGCCGATATTCTCTCTGCTCTGTGGGAAGAACCAAAATGGGCGGTCAGCCGGCTTGCGCGATTGACGGGCAGGGCGAGCGGACTCCCCGCCGGAATCTCAAGTTCCGCGCGGCTTGCTGCTGGGCGTCCGTTGCCGCGGCGACGGCGTCCCGCGGGCAGGAGTTCAAAACTGCCAGGTGACCTTCTGAGACGGCGACACCCCGCCGTTAGCCGTGATGAAAATTTAATGCCGCCGGCAGGAAGTCGCGGCGGGAGGCGCAAAAGTCCCAAGCGCCGCTAACGCCGCCTTGAAGGTCATACCCAAGAAATGTGGACGTGAAAAACGGGCAGTCGTCATGAGGTCGCGCGAGTCTTCGGCTCGGCGAGCGTCAAAAAGGGCTGATGGGAAGCTGAGCACAAAATGGCTTTGGCTTTCGTAGTTGCGGATCTGTAAATTCCTTCTTTTGCCCTTCTTCAGTCTCGCTTTTGTTGTTTGGTCATTGAGGTGTCGTAAAAGAAAAAAAACCCCGATATATTTAGCGGCAAAGTCAGGGATACGCTTTGCGTGTTTGACAAAGTTTGTTTTATCCGCTTTTTGGTCAGGAACCAGCGTTTTGGGCCGAAGCCTCCTGAGTTCTGCTGCCGATGACTACAAATTGGGGAAAAAGCCCAAATCAAAATTCTTTCTATTTTCTTGTTTTGTTCAAGTGAAAGTAGAGCGTCCATGTTGTCATATGCTCGGTTTGCCGCTTACATTGTCACAGAACACAGCAATTTGGATAACTTGACACCATGGCGGGGAAAAAAAGCAACTTTTGGGCAGAGTTTCAAAGCCCCCTCGCCACAGTAAAAAAATAAATAAAAACACTCTGTGTTCACTCGGTGGCCACCCTTTGGGGTTTCTGTTTCGCAGGACCGAAAGGGATAAAGGGTCAAAAGGTCACGGAAGTCCAGAAGCGGCTTGCGGCGGCTATTCAAGCGCCCGAAAGCCGGCGGACGTCATTGCGAAAGCGTCCTCAAAGAAGGCTGCCGATGAGTCAACAGGCTGTCACGCAAACTCCCTCGGCAGCGTGACTTTTTCTTTGCGACCTCCCGCGCACGTCCAAAACGCGTCGAGAAGCGGAGGCGCGCGAGTCTCGGACCAATTTTCCCCCCATCGAGCCCGTCGGAGGGCTTCGATCAACGGAACGGGCCATTCCGAGCAATGAAACCGTTTGACCCGAAAACGCATTTCAGGCTGATTTGAATCATCAATGAACCTGTCGCTGGCTGACGAAACTGACTTGAAAACAAAAGAATGTTCGAATTTCCATCCCTCGATTTGAATTTGTTGCTTCACCGAGTGAAGGTTTAGCTTGGGCCACGGGAGCCGGTTTGGGCGCCCGCGTCGTCTTTGTTCAAATAACACCGCTCGAGTGTGTGCGCGCGCCCGCGTGGGCGTGTGTGTGTGTGTGTGTGTGTCTTTGGCGGGGCTCTTTGTTGGTCTTTTCTTCAATCATTTCCCAAGCCGCTCGCTTTGTCAAGTCCCCTGACAGCTTGTCCTCTGCCCCCGTGCACCTTGACACCAACACGCCGGCGCGGCCCTCGTCTCAGCTCTGAGCCACGCCGAGCCAAGCCGAGCCGCTCGCCCCCGCCTCGGTCGCAAAACGCTTGCAAACCAAAGAAAGTCTTTTTCTTCCCTTCTAGTGAGCCAAATGGCGGCTGATGACATCATCCGGGCACACCTGAAACTTAAGCCCGAGCGGGCGTGTCGCTCTTGTGTGCGCCGACTGCCGGGGCGGGCGGGAATGCGTCCGCGGGCTCAACCGCCCATGTTCGCCTTGGGTGGAGAAGGGGCAGACGTGAAATCCACGAAAAGGATGCCCGGAAAGCCGGACCTCCCTTTTCCTTGCGCGCTGAGTCTGACGGGTGCCGCTAACCATAGAGCAGCAACCGTCAAACAGGAAACGGAAGCGAGGGCGACGTCGGGAAGGGCGCTCGGGACAACCCCAGCAGTTCCGTCGATTGCATTTCCAAGAAGATAAGAAAAGTGGAAGCTGGCGTGAAGAAAGCAAAACGGTCGTGTCACGTCAGGCGCGTTAGCACGTTAGCACGCTGCTAAGCTCGCGGCGTGGCGTGAGAATCCGTGCGGGTCTCCAGCGTGTGTGTGTGTGTGTGTGTCGTCGACGACACACACACACACGCTGCGTGGGTGCCGGTTGGCCCCTGGTTGGGTGGGGAGGAGAACACGGCAGGAAAGTGAGCCTGGGGCGAGTCGGGACATGTTAGCTGCACTCACGGATGTGTGGATAGACAACCGCATAGTCGCCTGGTTGCTAGAATTTGTTTGGAGGGGGGTAGTTGCCCTCTGTTGTTCACGGTTTGTGTGTTCAGGTGCCAAGGAACTACGTTGGTGTGAGTCGAGGAGCTTCCTGTAGTCCAAGGTGGTGCCCGGCCGCCATCTTTTGTCAAACGAGGGCAAGTTGGAAACCGTTTTCGGGGGCCGTCGATTGCTCAGGGCCTTTTGCCGCGCGCACGTCGGACTTGTTCGCCTCCTTATCCTGACAAATAAGCGCACTCACCCTTGGGAGGAGCGCTGTCACAAGTCATCGATTAACCCACCGTGATTTGACTCCTGGAGTAATCATTGACAGTCGTCGTCGTCGAACTTGAAGTTGTCCGCGCCCTCTCGACGGCAATGAGTCGTTGCTTTCTGCGGCCCTCCGCTCAAAGCGGACCGCTTCTCGTTCATCGGACCTCACCGAACCGCCAACTGAATCCGTTTCCAAAAGGCAAAGTACAGGGTGGTCCAAAAGTCACATTTCAAGCCCCCCCCCAGATCTCCTTAACTACGAATGGTCGTCAGATAAAAGCGGTGTGCCATTTTCAAGCTCACGGCGTGTCGTTTTTTGGGGAAGGCTAGTTTCAATTTCTTTTCAGAGCCATTCATGGCGTTGACTCAACCAGAAAAGGCGTTTTGCGTGGCTTGAATTTGCAAAAAACGGAATCATGGACTGTCGTTCGTTCAACGTGCATTTCGCAGACAATTCGAAATGGAGCCACCGGAGAGGAAGTCCACGGTGAGGTGGCACGGCAAATTCGGAACGCATGGCTGCTTAGGCACGAATGACGGAAGCTGCTGCAACCATTGACAATGCGACGCTGCGACGCGTTTGGCAAGAATCGGCTCGATGTGTGTCGTGTGCTCACGTCGAACATCTTCGAAGGTTCCATGTCAACATTGCGATGACAAGCTTTTCTGAATCGACCGGACGCCTTTTTAGATCCTGAATAGTTTCCCAGATATTCAGTGTCAAAAGACTTTTGGAACGCCCTGTACATCATTGCTTGCTCGTTCTTGACCCATTTAAAAAAATAAAAATACAAAACCTCAATCAAAATGCTTTTGTATGGAACAAACTTGAATGCGAAATGACATTTTCTTTTTGATGAGTCAATCGAATCACTCGTGAGAGCTCGACTTTGAGCGTCACTTTGCCAAATACGGGATTGACAGGCGTGCACGTACACGCGTTTGTTTTGGGTAGGCCCAGTGGGGGGTTCTTGTTTGCCGACAAACTTTCGGCACTTGCTGTCAGAAAGTGGGGCCGCGGCGCGGAGGCTCATTTTGACTTTGGGTCTGGATTTGCGGACTCAGCGCACAACCTGTTCTTGGAGAACATCTTTGTGTGTCTGTCCCGCTGTGTCACTGGAAGCTCAAGTGAGTCTCTCTCGGCATTTGGGGGGGCTTTTGAAATATTGACTCAACCCACCCACACACCCCCAGCGAGTTCCTCAAGCCTGACGCATGGCGTCGATTTGCGCCTCGACGGCGACCCCCAAAGACTTGCGGGGGCGTCACGTGGGGGGGCGAGGCTGCGACGGCACCTTGGCGCCAGAAGCGAACGGAGCGGTCACCGTCGATGCGTTCAAGGTGACTCGGATTTCTCACTTTCTTTCGCGAGCCTGCTGCTGTGAACCAAAGAGCTTCGTCCTTAATCAATCGGCTCACGATGTCGCGAAGGTCTGAGCGGGTGGGGCGCGCGCAGGCCAGTCAATAATTCTTTAGCGTACATGTAGGCGTCGGTCAAAGTCTGGAGGTAAAAAGTGGCTCGTCCGCGCGACCGCGTCACGTGGCTTCTCGTTCGGCGCCGATCACGTGGCGGGAAGGAACCCAAATCGATCAATTGATCAATAATTCAGTTGAAGAGCAAAGACCTCAGCCGAGGCACTCGCGGGACTCTCAATTCGGAGGCCCGGATCGGCTGGCAAAACGCTTTCTCAGTCAGGGTCCGAATGCAAACACGAAAGGTCGAGATGGCGCGACCTTTCGATGACGAGTGCCGAGCGGCGCCGAGACCACGTCGCCGGGCGGGCCTCCCGAACGGACGCCGGCGAACCCGAAGAACGTATCGCGCTCACCCCCCCCAACATGTGACTTTTTTGCCCACCCGCGTTAGGCAAGTCCCACCTGGCCATCGTGCAGAAGGTGAACAACGAGGGCGAGGGCGACCCCTTCTACGAGGTGCTGGGCCTGGTCACGCTGGAGGACGTCATCGAGGAGATCATCAAATCGGAGATCCTGGACGAGTCGGATCAGTACAGTGAGTCGGCGAGCGCCGGCCGGCCGGCGTGCGCGTCGTGGCTTGGGCCGCCGCCTCACGTGGGTTTTGCTTTTCTCAGCTGACAACCGCACCAGGAAGAAGGTGGCGCCCAACAAGAACAAGAGGGACTTCTCCGCCTTCAAGCACGAGCGCGAGTCCAAGGTGAAGATCTCGCCTCAGCTGCTGCTGGCAGCCCACCGCTTCCTGGCTACAGGTGGGGACATCCCAATCATCATCATCATCATCATATCTATATATCGATAGATTGATACACAATTCATGGTTGAATGCAAAGATGAAAAATGCGGCGTGCGTGTGTGTGTGTGCGGGCGCAGAGGTGACCCTGTTCAGCCCGGCTCAGATATCCGACAAGGTGCTGTTGCGAATCCTGCGCCACCCCGACGTCATCCAGGAGATCAAGTTCAATGAGAGCGACAAGTGCTCGCCGCACCACTACGTCTACCAGAGGGGGAAATCCGTGGACTACTTCATCCTCATCCTGCAGGTAAAACATGTCGGCAAAACGCTCTCGTCAAATGGAGGCTTTTGTGCGGCGCTCGGATGGAAGGAGGGAGGAATGAAGGCTTTGGACGCTGCTCGCGAGCACGTCGACATGATATTCAATGGCCTGCGAGCCCGCGGCCACGAGGATTCAGAGAAGACATAAGTCGGAGTCTTATACTGTGTATGTCTTGTATTTCATGAAGTTTTTTTCCCCCTTCCAAAGTTTAAAAGTCCACTTGTCATTCATTGACTTGCCCAAACTGCTAATTGACCCTCTTTTCGTTCTGTTACTGTTTCTCCTTTTTCAAAGAGTGGTTTTTGAACTTTGGCCACACACACACACACACACACACACACACATTCACACAATCTGCAATATTAAAAGTGTACAGTGCATATACTGACACCATATTTCATGGTCTGTGCTAGGGCCTGGCCGATGTATTTTTTTTTTTAAATGACAATTCCGATATTTGGCAGATCCAAATTCAGACACGGCATCTGTAGCAGTCTGTGCGCCACTTAGGTGCCACATGTCCATGATGGCGTCCAGCTGTTGTGGATGCCGTGTGCGGATTAAGTGTCCTCTTGTTGCTGCTGCTGCTGCTGCATGTCACACATTCCAGCCGACCTGTTGGGCTGGACTGTGCAGACAAACAAGCCAGAGGCCTCCTTAGCCTCTCTCATCAACAACTACTCAGCAACCCCCCCCCCAAAAAAGAAGAAAATGTGCTCATCTGAGACAGATGCTACATATGTACAACTGAAAATGTTTTGCATACTGTAGCTCAGGCTGCAATGCCCCCTGGTGGCCAAACTGTGTGACTACAACAACAGTCACTGGCACAATACTTTTTTTGGTTCCAAAAGACATCAGAAACTTGGCCACATCCATAAATATAGATATTGATTCGAGACAGACAAGACAATGATGAAAGTGCAAAGCCGGCGCAAATATGGCATCTGCCCTGAAAAGCATTCGGTAACGGCACCCCAAAACACAAACTGAACTCATCCCAAGAAACAACAAATCATCAGCACCATCAAACCGATGTCTCACTTTTTCGTTTTTGGACCGACTCAAGCCCCATTGAGACAGATTCACTGGTCCATGGAGGCACATCTTTGAAAACGAAACTCATATCATGACGGGTTCTTTTAAGTCTATCTATCTAGATATCTATATCTCCTTGGTTTGTCGTTGTGTTCAAATGAATAGTCGATCTATCTACTTGTGAGATTTCAAATCAGTGCATGTCTACCATATCCTGTCAGTAACGCTATTTCAAATCAGAAAGCCAAACAAATCATGACGAAAAGCGAATCCCTAGTCAATGCACTGAAGCATGGATCTTTTTTGTCTCCATCAGGGCCGAGTGGAGGTGGAGGCCGGCAATGAGAACATGAAGTTTGAGACGGGACCCTTCTCCTACTACGGCATCATGGCTCTTAGCGCTCCCATGCTGGGTGAGTCGCACGAGACGCAAGACCCCCGCTCCCAACCCCCCCCCCCCAAGCCACAACTCTTCTTTGCCTGACGTTGCACCAATTCCCGAGTCGAAGCTCGTCCAAGTACCAGCTCTGGAATTTGCCGAAAAATCCAAATGGCGAATGTTCTGCTCAGATTCGGCCACGGAGGCTCTCCAGTTCGCAAAGTCTGAGACGTGCTCCCATATCCCAACGCAAATTGCTCTTTTTTTTTTTTTTTTTGCTTTGTTTTGCACGTGCTCACCTTGTTTGTCTGTCGGTGTAATGGCGTCACACCTTTTGTCCTCCCCCCCCGGTCACCCTTTGTACTTTTCTCCTCTCAGCGGCCGTCCCCCGTCCCCGCCATCTCTCCTTTAAGAGGTTTTCACTCTTGGCTCGGTTGCCAGGTAACCTCCGGCATGTCGGGGTCTCTTTAACACCGAGGGGAGGGCGGGGGCTTTACGATAGTCTCGGGTCCTTAGAGGACTGGCTCTCTATCGCGTAGCCTAGAAAGTACTTGAGAAAGCGTCACAGTAGCATTAGCGGCTAACGTAGCAGTCGACAACATCACTCACTGCTCCTTCTTGTCTTGCGCCGTATCCGAATCCGAGTCCTGATATTGATAAGAGCGGTCAGAGTTCGACCGAGCTCATGGCTTAAAGAAAGAAAAAAAACGAACGTAGAAACCAAGCGAACAACGCTTGGGTGTGAACCCTTTACGGGTAAAAGAAATCGATAAATGGTTGCGGCGAGCTTTTGGTGCTAACGTAGCAGTCTGTCTTCACTCCTTCTTGACAGAACCTGGAAGTTGAAATCAACCAAAATAAAAAAGCCACACTGCTGGAAAAAGTTTCAGCGAAGCCGCTTTTAAAAAAAAATGGCTGGACTAAGCGCGTGGCTATTACCAGCACCTCACGTAAAATTCTACAGGAAAACTTTTCAAGAGCACGACAGTAGCTGAGTGTTTTTTGTTGGGGTTTTGCCCCTGTGATTCCAGGTGGGTGGGAGTTACATTTTCATCCAGAGAGTATTCAACAATGTAGCCCACTAACTCGCTCAAAGGTCACTTGATGAGCACTCAACATCCAGTCGGAAGCTTTTTGTGAGGATTCAAAAAAAGACAAAACTTGGAACCTTTCATGTGCCACTTGAGGAACTTTCAATCAAAATTCTAAATAGTTTTTACATTTGACATTTTTTTTAATTTGAGATCCATGTCACACGATTCTTTCATTTGTGGGTGGGGTTTCATGACAAAATATGATGGAGATGTGTTGATCTGATTTTCGTGAAGTTCCAGTTGTTTTGGAATAATCAACATCAATCATAATGGCCCTGCAAATAGTTATGATCATGTCCAAAAAGTCATCCAAAATGCATTATTTAGTCACGGTGAATTTCAAATCATTCCTAATAAAGCCTCTTGAGGGCAATTTTACTTTCCCTTCAAATTTCCAACTGGATGTTAAAAAGTTCACACCTACGTCATCATCAGCTAACCACTAACTCACAATGCTAACAGTGCAGCCTTAGCCTGGTTTAGCTGCTCATTTAAAACACACTTGCCCCCCCAAAAAAAACAACAACAAGGATCTATCATTGAAGTTGCCGCGTGTCGGACTGGGTAGACGGTTTCCTACGGCTCACTGAGGCCCCCTGCCGGACGGCTCACGCTGACCGGCATTCGGCTTGTGACCCACTTTTGGCGTCACGCGTCGTCATGAAAGCGCGCGTGTGGACTTGCGCTTGTGTTCGAGGCGAGGTGGAAAAAACCCCAAAGGAATTATCTGCCACAGCCCCCCCTTTGAAAATTAATAAGCTGAATTCAAGGATGAGTGTTCGCGTGACTAATGTCGTGACAACACGGCTACTGGAAAGTTTGCCTTTTGGCTATGCGCTTGCCCCCTCCTCCCCAAACCAATGGACGAGGCTGTTTGAAACATGAAAAAGACTCTATCCGATACATTGCCCAATTCGTGTAGTTCGTAGCTTTCTTTGGATCTATAGTTGTTACCTTTGTCTGTGTAGTATTTTTTTATTTTTATTTTATTTTTTGGGGGGGTCATTTCATTGAGATGACAAAGCGTGCTTGGAAATGTGTGTGTGTGTGTGTGTGTGTGTGTGTGTGTGTGTGTGTGTGTGTGTGTGTCTCTGGCCATACGTGCGCGCCAGTCGGTATGGTCGGCGCGGCTGAGTTGGCAAACCGGCGTGGTGTTGCACGAGCACCATTTTGGCAGCATTTGCACCACAGACAGCCCTTGTGTGTCTTGCGCTTCACCGGGTTTTGTTTTGTTTTTGTTTTTTTGCATTTTCTTGTACGTGTCTCAGCAAAGGGGGGAGTCCGGGTCATCGCCTGAGCTTAGACGGACTGCTTGTCGGACTTGGGACTCGTCCAGGCTTTTCATATTTCAAGGTTTCGAGTGTTGTGAAGGCTGCCGATAGCAGTCACCCGCTTGATTATTTTTGTATTTTTATTTTTTTTAATTCTGACACACAGTAACTTATGACTCGCTTGCAACTCGAAGCCTAAGGCTCACTCAAGTTTCCTTGACTCACAAGTGGAATTTGTCGGTGTCCCACTGCTGGTGATGACGCGCGCACACGTGACTCGGTCCCACCTGCGCCGCCTACGGCACCCGTGACTAACGCGCGTGCGCCCTGTGCCCCTCCGGCAGAGTTCCTCTCGCCGTCGCACCTCGGCGGCCTGAACCGCACGTCGTCGCTGAGCGGCGCCGACCGGGCCGAGCCGTTGTTGAGCGGCGGCAGCGCCGGTCAGCTCAACAGTCAGCTCAGCAGTCAGCTCAACTGCAGCACCGTCTACACGCCCGATTTCTACGTGCGGGCCCTCAGCGACCTGCAGTTCGTCAAGGTACGTGAAGGCCGGCCGCAGACATTTTCCAGCGGAGATGAGGGGCGAAAGAAGGAAAAAATCTGTCGTTTAAGACTCAAATGTCGGAATGAAATCCGGTCCTGCTCTGTCATTCCCAATGACACGGCGTTCAAATTGCGGCGCAGATCACACGCTCGCAGTACCAGAACGGTCTGATGGCGTCGCGCCTGGAGAGCACGCCTCAGTCGCCCGTGAGCCTCCACCAGTCGGCCACGCTGACGGCGCCCGAGGCCGAGGCCGAGGCCGACGCCTCCGACGTCACCCTGAACGAGCTGGACCCCGCGGGGCCCACGGAGAACGGGCCCGACGAGACCACCGTGCTGCTTCTCAACCACCGTGGTGGACAGCTGGACAACAGTATCTAAACACCCCCCACCCACTCGTTCTTTTTTTTTTGATCCCGCATGCTTGCACGCCGCCGCCGAAGAGACTCAGGGAGACTCGCGTCGCAACCCCCCCCCCCCCAAAAAAAAATAATAATCCAAATCAAGCATTATTCCATTGTTTGGGTGGTGGACGTACGGCCGCGTGCCACCGTGCAGGCGACAATCAGCGCGATGATGAATGTAGCGTTTCCGTGGGCCGGTGGGGGTGTGCGTGTCGCAGGAACCAAATCGAGGGGAATTTCGCTTGAAAAGAACCAAATTGATTTTGTACCGAGAAGGATTGGGGCCCACGCTGACCAAAACAAGCCAAAGAATTCAAAGAAGGACATTGGAAAAAAGGGCCATGGGCACTGAGCTTTGCTTGCCGCCATCACCGAAAATGGACGCCATTTTAATTGCCGGTCGATGCCACAAAATGGCGGCCAGGTTTCGCCTTTCTGTTCCACGGCGCATCGCAGACGATATGTGCTGGCAATAAAATCGGGAAAATTGTCGTGCAGCAAAAATAATACCCCCACCACAACCACTAAAAATCATACGGTTGCATTTTACGGGAATAGATTTTACAGATGGGGAAACTAAAGGTGGGGTTTGGAAAAAAAAGTGATTTGGGAGCCAAAGTCAAAGGGGAAAATTTGCACCTCAAGAGAATCAAGTTGTATTTTGTGGGGAAATTCAATCTGAGTGTTCCAACCAAAAGAGTTTGAATCCGATGACCCCCCACCCAAAAAACTCTGTAAACTCTTAACACCGCAAGAATGAAGTTGGACCTTAGCAATGATAAAATGGAAACTTTATGACTGATAATTCACATTTTGAATGGACATTTGAGAGTAGAGTTGCAAAAAGGGATTTCATTTGCAAAAATCTCACACACGCACACACACACACACACACACGATTGTCTTTTTGCCTTCAGAAAAAAGATGCAATTGGAGCTTTTTCATTCGTCGGGTGAAATTTGCCTCAAACGATGCTTCCTTCTTCCAAAATCAAAACTTTTTCTCTAACATTTTTTGAGTCATGAAATCATCAAAGTTGTTGTAATAATTTTTATTTTAATTTTCAATGGTCGCACTTTTGTTTACAAGAATTATTTGCATGAAATTTCAACTTTTTTCTGTCACAGTATTCGATCCAAATGAGAAAAAAATGAATAACGCCCTCTTTGTTTTCATGGAATTTGCGACTTGATCCTCATTCCAGGAGCATCTGTTTGGCGACCCCTTCGGTTGAAAAAGTTTGGGACTTTTGCCGTCATCCAACTCGTCGTAAAAAATGCGCACCTTTTGTCATCTGTCTTCTTTTTTTCTTCGATTCCAAATTTCCCTCGTGGCCCCCAATCGTCCTCTGCGGTGAATTGTTTCTCCGTGTGCCGGAATGTCATTTCGTTGTTGTGCCTCAGCCATTGCGGGTGTTTTTTGCGTTTGGACCGCTTACGTCGGCTTTAATCGTGCACGGGGAAACGTGGGGAGCACCGTTCGCACTCCCATTTTTACTTTTTTTTTTTTTTAAATATCAAGTGAGCCTCTTGAAGGAACACGCACTCTTCTTTTTTTATGCAACGTTTGGGCTTCTGTTTGTTAGTTTTCAGCAGTTTTTTTTTTTTTTTGTGAAAACGATGCTGATCCCAATGATAGCTTTGCTGGATGAGACCCTGCCGGCAGGAGAAGGCTGCTGGACTTTTTTCTTGATCGGCAGGTGAACATCACTTGGTTAGGTGTGCTCGCAGGGCATTGTGGCAGTTGACTGTGAATGTTTTTTTGTTTTGGGGTGTAAGTATGACAGCGTGTGAGCGAACGTACCTTCGCTTCTGGAGGCCGGACGGAAAACAACAGAGGGAAGGCAAGAGCGCTTATATCGCTGGAACGTCAGCCTGTTCTTCCGATTGTGCTAGCTTGTCAAATTTGGCCACGTTTCAGCCAGTCGCGGGGCACGCAAACGACCATTGGCGCTCGCAATCGCCCCCCTCGGGACAATTTCGAGCGTTCGGTCAACCCGCCGCGCACGTTTTTGGAATGCGGGGGGGGAAAGCGAAGCACCCGGAGAAAAGCCACGCGGGAAGGCCGGGGCCCGCAAAGGGAATCCGAGACACCCGCAACCAACACGTACATTGAAAAAGTGATCCGTTCTTGCCAAATGACATCCATGTGATTTCTGTCCAAATTCAATCCTTTGATGTCGACCGATCGAAATTGACGCTCTGGTGAAATTTGACCTCTCCTTCTTTGAAAAGGGCGGGCTTCGTTTTCATACGCTGTTCGCAATATTCTGACTTTATTGTCACTGGCCATGGAAGAATTTCTGGAGTTTGTGTTTTGGGGATGCCTCTTCCCCAAATCCACATGGCTAGCGCCTGCCTGTTGGGGACCGCTAGTGTGTTCACCTTTCTGGTCCTATGCGGATACATGCCAAAGAGTTTGAGTGGACACCCTCAAACTGACCCCCTGTCGGCTGTGGTGTACATGGGTGGAGAGAAAGTGCCTTTGTTTCAAGAATCTGTTGGAGAAAGTCAAACTTGGATGTTGTATTCGTGCACCACACTCAAAGTGAAATATTTCAAGCCTTCGTGTGTTTCCGATTTGATGACTCTGGCAGAAAGACGGCAAAAGAAACAAATTCTTGGAATAGATGGGCTTTCCCTCCATATTCTAAGTTTGTGTGTGTGTGTGTGTGTGTGTGTGTGTGTGTGTGTGTGTGTGTGTGTGTGTGTGTGTGTGTGTGTGTGTGTGTGTGTGTGTGTGTGTGTGTGTGTGTGTGTGTGTGTGTGTGTGTGTGTGTGTGTGTCTAGCTAGGTAGCTTGATAGCTGGATAGCTGGATAGAGAACTTGCTTGCTCACGTTAAATGGATATGGATAGATGGCTAGCTAGCTGGCTAGCTAGCTAGCTCGCTGGCTAGCTAGCTGGCTAGCTAGCTAGCTAGCTAGCTCGCTGCCTAGCTACCTAGTTAGATGCTTGCTAGATTGATACACACACACGTGTCTGTTTAAATAGATACAAATATGTATCATAGCTGAAAAAGAAGCAGACATTTGACTGTATGCTAGCATGACTTGTCTCCTGTATATCAGACAAATACACACACACACACACACATCCCAGTTTATTCATGAACAGGTATTGCCCAAGTGTCACTTAACTCTATTTTGGGTTTAGGGGGAGCAATTCTATATAAAATACCTTTTGGCGGGGGGGGTGTCACAATTTGTTCCTTATAATAGCGTTTTGAGAAAATCTCTATATGAAATGAAAATCTCTATATTTGTGTGTGTGTGTTTATTCATGGATGCACTTTAATAAGGAAAGCAGTATTTCCCCTGCCACCCAAAAAATGCCAACAGTTTTAGATTTTTTTTTTTCTCTCATGTCGCAATAAGGACTGTTCAAAATGAAACTGCTTTGAGTCATTACTCCTCATTTGATTGCCTTCAGCGTATCTCGGGAAGTCTTCTTTTGTTTTGTATTTTTGGGGACGCATGCGCGCAATCGCTCATTCAATCGACCTCGAATGCTTTCAATCAAACCGGGGTTTCAGTTTATTCCGCGTGCCTGTCCGTCAGTTCACGATGTTGTTTTCGGTACCTCAAAACACTGTAGATGATCGCCGTTGTGTCGTTTTCCCCACACGGATCTGGGAGCGAGCGGCGGAGGGAATGAACTGAGGGGGGGGGGACGACTCGGGTTCTCGCCGCGACCTTAAAATTCCAAATGACAAAAAACTTGTAAATAGTGTTTTATAATTTCTGTCCGAATGAGTTTTCATGATGAATGTTGTGAATAAACCTGAGATCTATTTCTCTACGTCAGCGATCTTTGCTCTCTTATTTTGTAGCTTGCATAAAAAGTCATTATTATGCGCGAAAAAGAAGTTGATCATACCTTAACTCAAAGACATATTTATGTCTTTTCAGACTTCAGACATTCAATCCCATGTACTTAGCTTTTCTTTTTCCTAGCTTTATTTTTTCTTCCAAGACTGAAAGTCAATTTTTCTTTTTTTAAACAGGTCTGAAAATGGCTGGTACTGAATGAGTTAATAATTTTGTTCTTAAAAAATAAAACTACTGAAGAATGTGATTTTTTTTCCCCAGAAAAATAGGGATATTAAAAAATTGCGGGGAGACTACTTCATTTCTGGAAATTATGACTTTTCAACTAGAAGAAAAATAAAACTTTCAAACTTACTGTAGATGAGCAGTTTTAAATTGTAATGACAATGTTCACCACTAGATGGCAGACATTGCTTACTAACACCAAGAATGAATTTCAACCATGGCGAATTCAACCTAAATTGCCACAGCAAGCCCAATCACAAAAGTTGCCCAAACTCAAAAGTGAACCAAATCATCCTATTATTTTGGACTCTAGTGTATTATTCGTATTAATTAATTAATGTATTTATTTGAAACTGCAGGCATCTATTTTTTGTGCTTCAACTCATTTGTAGTTGAGCAGTGGATCATTTCGAAATGCGTTTGCGCAATCCAACATTTGAACGGGCCCTTCTGTACATGAGTTCAACGGAACAAAAAAAACGGACATTTGTGAAGTAGAATGGCATTTTTGCCATACGGCCGGTGAGGAAGTCTGCGGTGGTATATGCCCCTCCCCCCTCCCAGTGGTTTCAATTGCCCCTTTCAGGGTCGTTTATTTTTCGGTTTTTCACCATTGAGCCCAAGCTAAAGACGAGCCAAGGTGTCGACATGATTCAAGTTTGGACGCACAATAATAATAATAATAATAATAATACATTTTATTTATAATAGCTCATGATGCAAGCGTCAGAGAGCTTTTGGATCCCACGGCAGGCACCCGTGTGTGCGTGGGCTTGAACGCACTCGACGCTCTTTCATCATCAGCCTTTTTGTCATTTGCACGCAAGACTGGTTTGACCGCACAAAATTCCCGACTCATGTAACAGCCACAAATAAGTCCTTTCACTTCCTCGTCCTGTCGCCACCCCTGGGTGGGAGTGGTCGGGCCGGAACACCTCAGGGCACTCACTGTCAAAGTCGCTCTTGCCGACTTGAATGAAAGCAAACTGGATCTCGACACTTCTTATCAATGCAAACCTACCACTTTAATATCCCCGAAATACATCACTTTTCTTTTAAAAAACAACAACAAATTCTCAATAATATATCCAACGTTTGCTGAGCTTCGTGTTGAAACGATGCAAAACAGCATTGATGTGTTGCGGTTTGAGAAGCAGGGAACACAAAAGATGGAGCAACACATTTAGACGGATGAAATCCAAAATCTCACAGGCATGTAGTCTTTATCCTCTTGGAAAAATGACAGACGGTCATTCTAGTCACTGACAGTCGTCGTAGAAAAAGAAGTCGATTCTTCTTTGACGTTATCTGCTTGATTCGACAGACATGGTTCTGCCTCCTCCTATTTTTGAACAAAAAGTTTGAGGGGGTTTTTTTTTTCATTTTTCATGGTTCTTTATTCGGCGTGTGCCCTCATACTCGTCTCTCGGTTCTTGTGCGAGGTCTCATCGTAAACCAGAAGAGTGCTTTTGCGTATCTCTCAGACCACGTGCGGGTGTCTGCAGCCAGAAGCTAAAATAGCTCTGGAAGGAAAGAATGTGCAGAGTCACGGCTTACCTCTCGGTGGTGAAATCGTCAACGCGTCCGCACTTACCCAACCCCAAGTAGACGTAATTTTTACTTGCATAAAAGAACCTCAACCCTCAGGATGCGGAAGTACAAGAAAACACTCTGAAAAACTCCTCCTGCTTATTTTGGAGGGCAACACTCAAAAAAGATGATCTAAAAAAACAATTGGAGTTGAAATGTCAACATTTCGAGGAAAATTAAAAAAAAAACGAATATTACATCCTTACGGCCTTCTTCAAGGGAAAAATTGGAAATATTTCCAGATTGGTTTTGTTAAGTCATCTTTTCCGAATATCTGAATTTTGTGAGAAGATGGATTGTGTTTCTTTTTTATTTTCTTTTTTAATTTTAAAATGTCTGCCTTCCTGCCAGTCGTGACATGCTGAAATGCGCTCCGGGCTTCGGGAGGCGCTTGCGTTCCCAACTTCCTCCCCGGTTTCGCCATCCCACTCATTCACCTTGACAATACAGTATTGCCTCACGGCGGCGTGACGTCGCCGTCGTGGACCGTCCCACTTCCTGTGTGTCCAAGGGGAAATTCCTCGGCCGGTAGCAAAGGTGCATAAAAGCACTCAGGTCTCGACACGCAAGCACAACCACAACCACAGCAAGAGCATAGCTCAGCGCTCCAACCCAAAGAACAACAACTACTACTACTACTACTACGACCGACGACACGCACCGAGAGAAGGTACTGTACTTTGATTTGATTCTTTTAGTGGAAGGGAAAAAGCAGCAAAATGAGTCTGCAGGATGACATGAAACAATTCAAGTCAAATGACAAAGAAAGAAGAAGAAAAGCGTCCAATTAGACGCGTCGGATGTGTCCCGCTGAAATAACAAGAGGTGTCTTGTGCGTGCGAGCAGATGGCCACGGAGATCAGATGCCCCATCATGCCGGCGGGATTGAGCCTGGAGGTGTCCCGTCACCCCCTGAGCATGAAGCGGGTGGTCAACCTGGTGGTGGCCATGGAGAGGTTGAAGGGCAGCCGCGCCGAGGTCGCCCTCCGCAGCAAAATCAGCGCCCGACACTTCCTCGACATCATGACGGACGACTTTGTGGAAGGTAGCCCCCGCGCCGACGCATTCCGCCAAACTCGCTCGTGCGTCCTTTGAAAGGCTGCCGACGCGCAACGGCCTGTCTAAGTTGACATTTTTCGAAAGACCAAAGTTATGCGGGGTTTAAAATTTTTTCCTTTCTCAGTGATCCACATAGTCGGGGGCGAGCTCCGGGGAATCAGTTCACCCGGACGGGCCAGTACGAGTGCAGCGTGAGCGACAGCCAGAAGAAGAGTCTGGTGCTGCTCAGGGACAGCATGGAGCTGCACGCCGTCACGCTGCAGGGAGGAAACAGTCACCGCAAAGGTCTGCTCGAAAATCCTGCACACACACACACACACAAAAAAAAAAATCAAATCCATTTGTTGGGGTTGCCACCGCCACCGTCTCATCTGCTCCGTCTCCGCTTTGGCAGTGCACCTCAACATGTCCACCTACGCGCATCCGTCCCCGCCGCCGCCGAAGCCCGCCCGGTGGCCCTGGGCATCAAGGGCACCAACCTGTTCCTGTCGTGCCACCGGGAGGGCGAGAGGCCCGCCCTGCACCTGGAGCCGGTGGAGGACCGGCGGAGCCTGACGAGCGTGGCCTCGGACGACGACATGCTGCGCTTCCTCTTCTACAAGCGCGACTCGGGCGTCAGCCTCAGCACCCTGGCGTCGGCGCGCTTCCCCGCGTGGTTCATCAGCACGGCCGAGGAGGACGACATGCCCGTGGAGATGCGCCGGCGCGCCGCCGCCGCCGACCGCTACTTCACCTTCCACATCCAGAGGCGGAGCTAGAGCTTTGGGAAACTTTGGACGAGGGCGGGGAATCAACGGCTTGGGGGGGCACGTGCTCAAGCCCCCAAAAAAGGGCCGCGTCTCGCCAAAACCAGTCGTACCATTCGGAAGGAAAAAAAAAAAAAAAAGGCAAAATGCAGTACCTATTTATTCAATGCAATGGTTGTATTCACAAAAGTGCTGAAGGAAAGTCATGTATAAATCATGTGGAAATGTTGATATATTAGAGAGACGAATTGAGAGGGTCATCTGTGAAAATAGTGATGGAACGAAGGAGAAAAACGTCCTAAGTGGCTTCTTTTCATCTGGCTCGCTTTTGTGTGGATATAGTCACATAAGTATTTAAGACAATATTTAATGTATTCATCTATTTATTTATCTATTTATTTATCTATTTATTGATACAAATCAATATGTGTTTGTGTTTTCCTGGTGGAATAAAGTGTGACAGTGTGGACCTGTTTACCACTCAGCATGTTCGCCTCTCGGAATTCATTCATCCATCCATCTTCTACAGTGGCAGCCACCAACTTTATTCCAGACAGAATTTGACAGATAGCATAGAAAGTATAAAAACACACATAATTATATACAGTATATATATATATATATATATATATATATATATATATGCATATATATTTAAAAAAATATATATATATATGTATATATTAAAAAAAAAAATATATATATATATATATATATATATATATATATATATATATATATATATATATATATATATATATATATATATATATATATATATATATATATATATAGGGTTTTGTAATATGTGATAGCGGTATTTTCTCACAGAAAAAATACATGAATTTTTCTTATATGACAGATCTTTAAAAAAACAAAAACATTTATTTTCATAAATGTCACTTTTCTTGAAAAAAAAGTTTCTCCCTCGTAATATAATTCCATTGTTATTGTTTTCGTTGTATTACGACACAGATTTGTTTAGTTTATTTTCTGAAATTGTTGATTGGATTATACTTACTTCCGTCACGTTTTCGCTTGTCATTACCGTCGCAAGATGGCGACCGCGCGGTGTCGTGGCTGCCTTCGCTGCTGTGAAAACACCACCGAAGAAGAAAAGGTGGGTGGGGTCGGGGCAGAGGCGGAGTCGACTGCAGAGGATGAGATAAAGCGCGAGGGAGAAAGCTTTAAAAAAATCGCCCCAAAAGACCACACGAAAATGTCACAAGACGAATTTTGTCGAGTACAATTGCGGAGCGAGCCACAACGGCAACAACGCGACGGAGATTCGTCAGCCCAAAGGATCCAAGGTGCGTTCCTCACTCGTCTTCTGCTAGCTCAATTAAAATGTATTCGCCTTCGTGGAAAAGTGGCCAAAAGTGGGAGAGAGGGAGGGAGGGGGGACATAAGTCGTGGTCATGTACAAGATGAACTCATGTCAAGTTTAATTTTGTTGCTGGCGACGAAAGAAATGGTGGGAAGTAACCAAATAGGAATAGGAAATATTTTAAACCGGCTCATTTGAGCGGGAGCACTTTTGACTTTGACCCGAGTCGCACGACCCCAAAATCACAATCGTCGAAAACAATTTGTGGCCACGCGCCACGCTCGAGGTGACGTGAAGGGTGGAAAAAGCTTTGAAGTGAACGATCTTGGTCTGCTAGCCTGGATCCCGAAAAGCAGCCATTTGCATGGGGATGTGGAGACTTTAAAAAAAAAAGTATAAAATGGAACGCAACGACATGGCGGAACATGAGCCGTGCAGCATTAACGTTGACGACGCTTGGTCATACTTGCTTCGTTTTATAGACATAATTTCCAAAATGGGTTGACAATTTAATGTGAGGCAAGGTTGTGGCGTCTCTTGAATGTAACTCATAAAGTAACTTGTAATCCGTAAGGTTTAAGGTTTCTTTTTGTTCAGACAATGGTCTTTTTTCCGTAAAAAGAAAAACTGACAGTTTCGGCTGTTGCTTCAGCCCCCCACCCCCCAAAAAGAAACTTTCAACCTAATTTAACCAAAAGCAGACAAATCACAGCTATTGTCATGAGTAACGAATCTAAACGACTCTTTGCACGCAGTGAACTCGCAACGGCGTTGACGTTGCCTCGTCCAATCTGTCGCTCGTGCCCTGCAGGCATCCGGCAGCCGGCTGGTCTTCTGCCACCCCGCGTGAAAGAGGAAGAGGAGGATCCTCGGCCCCCCCACGTGAATGGGGAAGAACGGGCTCCGCACCCCCGCTGGCAGGTTAAAGAGGAGGAGGAGGGGGAGGAGCCCGAACGCCTCCACGTCAAAGAGGAGGAGCAGGAGTCTGACATCAGCAGGTTCCCAACCACCGGCGTCCCTTCGGAGAGCGGAGACGGCAAAGGCGAGCCGCACGAGGGCTCGCGTCTTCGTCACGACGAAGGCCCGCCGGCGCGGAACCTCCTGGCGCCGCTGTCGGACAGCGACGACGTGGACGAGGGACCTTTGAGCAGCGCCGCGGACAGCGAAGGGCGCGGCGGACTGTCGGCGGGCTCGAAAGAGACGGCGCTCGGCAACAAGCCGAGGCCACGGCCGCGTCGGAAAACGTTTCGTTGCTCGGTTTGCGCCAAACGTTTTGCCCAGAAGCAACACATGACGACGCACATGAGAACGCACACGGGAGAAAAACCCTTTGCTTGCTCAACTTGCGGTAAAGCCTTCTCTCAGAAGCCGCATCTGGAGTCGCACCTGCGGACGCACACGGGAGAGAAACCCTTCGCTTGCTCCTTTTGCGGGAAACCCTTCTCTCAAAAGGAGAATATGGAATCGCACATGAGAATCCACACCGGAGAAAAACCCTACCGTTGCTCGGCCTGCGGTAAAGTCTTCTCTCAAAAGCCCTACCTGGCGTCGCACCTGAGAATGCACACGGGAGAGAAACCCTTCCCTTGCCCTTTTTGCGCCAAGACGTTCTCCCGCAAGGAGCACGTGAAATCCCACCTGAAAACGCACACCGGAGAGAAACCCTTCAGCTGCTCGCTGTGCGCCAAAACCTTCTCGCACAAGTCAAATCTGGCGGCGCACGTGAGGAGGCACGCTGCGGAGAAACCCTGGAGTTGTTCGCTCTGTCGTCAAACTTTCTCACAAAAGGAGCACCTGGACGCGCACGTGAGAGCGCACGCGGCGGACAAACCCTTTGGTTGCCTCCAGTGCGCCGAACGCTACACACTCCGGGCCAATTTGACTGCACACATGCTGGTCGTAAGGTGGCTCAAAATCTGACCGATACCGAGCAAGCGATACCCCCAGTACTTTTCATTCATTGCATTTCCATTTCACCGATGGCTGATCATTTTCAAGAAAGAAAAAACATTGCTGTACAAAGTCCAAACAGCCGATCTGCAACTGAGAATTGAAGTTCAAAATGAACGACTCACCCTGACGTGAGATTCATTTGTGAAAACATGAACAAAAGTGCCAAACGAAACTGACAACTCCATGAGTTTTAGACTTTGTCAATAATACGACTATTCATCAAATAAACTACAAAATAATCCAGGCTGAAACTGCTCATGACGTGACACTATGAAGTTGCAAAATAGGACTGGGCGATACCGCTGAAGTTTTTAGCGCTGGGGATTTCATATCGGCTGATGTGGACAAGGCGGCCCGGTGGTCCAGTGGTTAGCGCGTCGACCTCACGGTGCAGAGTTTGTGGGTTCGATCCCTGCTCCGGCCTCCCTGTGTGGAGCTTACGTGTTCTCCCCGTGCCTGCGTGGGTTTTCTCCGGGTACTCTGGTTTCCAAATAAAAACATGCGTCGACATGATTGAACACGGATAAAGCAGATTGGAAAATAAATGGAGGATATGGATTCCCCCAACCTCTCCAAAATAGAAGAAAATATGAAATAGATGAATCATAAGTAAATACAACCATATAAAGGAATAAAACAACAACACACAAGTACTGTACATAGATTAAGCAGACAACAACCTGTTCCTGCTGAATGAATTAAAAAGGTGTCGTTTGTGATGTTATTCTTTGCTATGAAGACCATTTGGATGATGACCTCTTTGCAGCCCCTTTTTTCTCTCCCTCTACTCTCATCTTGAGCCGCGATTCTGAACTATGTACTCCTTGATTTTGAGTTAATTGTTTAGCAACCCTTTCTCAAAGATCTCAACAAAACAAACACAACGTTTTCAATTGTGCATCAATAAACGATTCCCTTTTAGATACGAAAAAAAACTTGAGGGCTTTAGACCAATGTCTCTATTTTGGGAAACACGATAAAAGTGGAAGAAACGATTTCATGTCAAGAAGTGACTCTAAAAGTAGCCCTTTCTAGGAGGAGCTGGGAGTAATAATTTTTTTAGTAAATCTCACTTTACTTAATTTGTACTTTTCGTTTGTCTGACTTAATTTTTTTTTAAAAGCGGGCCCTCGCCATCTTCTTTCTCGTCGATACCGCCACAAGATGGCGGCCGTGCGTCATGGGCGCGTCGGGACACGCCAAGTACCGGCGAAGAAGGAATAAGGCGGAAGTTGGTGACGCCACAGAAAGGGTGAGGGGGCGAAAGCGCTCCGAACAAATAACTCGAGTATGTCCCAAAGTGAACTTTGTCGACCAAGGGAGCAGCTCGAGCGACGACGGGCAACGATTTCCTCCACTCAAATTCCACAAGGTGCGTTTGCTCGTCTTCAACTTGCTCGTTTCACGCATTTTCGCTCGATAGTCCCGCCCCCCACCAAAATATTCGTGTTTAGAACATGAACAGAGTTGCCTCCGTTTTCCAAAATTATGATAGGAACTGCGGTTTTCACCCCCCCCCCCCCCAAAAAAAAAGAAATCTCTATACAGTACGGCCACAGTTTGGGATACAGTGTATGGTGGAAGATGGTGTTTGGAGGTTCAAATGTGTCTCTCAGATGTGCAGCAGCTGTTTGGTTGCCGAGAAGAACCCAAAACCCCTCGTGAGAACAATGAAGCGGAGGAAAAGGAGGAGAAGTTGGCGCTGAGCGTGGTGATGGTGAAGACCGAAGACGAGAACGACAAAGCGGTGACAGAGTGCTCACAGCTTGGTGGTGGACCACCAGACGAGCTCTCGGCTCCGCTGAGTCATCGTGATGATGCGCGAGAACCTTTGAGGAGCGTCGCGGACCGCAAAGGTGACCGTGCTCAAGAACCAATGTTTTTTTTTGTTTCTCCATGCGTGCGCCACACTGCCCCCAAGAGGCCACAGCGTGCACAGCAGGCATGGCTTGTGAGACGTTTTTTTTTTTATTTCAAAGATACAATTCGACAACCGCTCATTCGCATATTTGCGCTCCCTCTCAAAAAAGAAATCCCCAAACATTCGTTATATTCGGGGGGGTGCGTGTCTGCACCTTTCCCTTATTTATATCTCTTTTTGCATCTGATAAAGGCCGTGGATCTGGAAGTGGCGACTAGTCGGATTGATCCATTCAGTCTCCCTCTGTTAGTCGAGAATTTCGTTTGCTGTGTACCTGCGCAGCGACCACAAATGTTTTTCATTTCCTTCATTTTTTGGGGGGGTGGGGGTGGGGTGATACTGAGGCACACTCTCAAATTCAGGCGTACATCAAATTCACAACCTGTTCTTCCTCTCGCTTTCTATTCGTGAATGTTGACGGCGGCGGGCTGGGGCGAGGACGGGGCCTCGGATGCGGCGGGGAAACGCTGCGCAAAAACGACTTTCCATTTTCTGCGACATTATAATCCAATGAGAATTTCATCGCTCGTCCGCGTCGTTCGTGTCTTGCAGACGTCCAGCCGGCTCCACCCCCCGTCGACATGAAAGAGGAAGAGGAGGAGGAGGAGGCTGATGCCGGCACGTTGCCGCTGACTGTCGTCGTGGTGAAGAGTGAAGATGATGAAGATGAGCCACCCGAGTGGTCGCGGCTTCGTGATGACAGTCCACGTGGAGACCAGTGTGGGGGGGGGCCGCTTTCAGACAAGCTCTTCGCGCCCCTGTCAGACAGTGACGACCCGGAAGAAACTTGGAGGAGCGGCGCAGAGCGTCCAAGTGACGACCGGCGCTCGAAAGGCTCTGAAAAGCAGACGACTCCTGGCAAGCGGGAAACTGCCCCGACGTGCAAAAAGCGCGTCGCCTGCTCGGTCTGCGGAAAAGCTTTTGCCAAACAGTATCTGATTAGACACATGAGAACGCACACGGGGGAGAAACCCTACGGTTGCGCCACCTGCGGCAAAACCTTCTCCCAAAAGCCGCACCTGGACTCCCACGGCAGGACGCACACGGAGAGAAACCCTTTCGTTGCTCGCTGTGCGGCACCACCTTCTCGCGCAAGGAACACGTGGAGTCACACATGAAGACGCACGGCAGAGAAAAGCCCTTTGGTTGCGCCACCTGCGGCAAAACCTTCTCCCACAAGCCGTATCTGATATCGCACGCTAAAACGCACACGGGGGAAAAGGCCTTCAGCTGCTCGCTGTGCGCCAAGACCTTCTCCCACAAGTCGCACGTGGCGTCGCACATGAGAACGCACACCGGAGAAAAACCGTTCCAGTGCTCGCTGTGCGGCAAACGATTTGCTCACAAGTCGCACGAGGTGAAGCACGCCAGGACGCACACGGGGGAAAAACCCTTTCGTTGCTCACTTTGCGGCAAAACCTTCTCCCGCAAGGATTACATGAGCTCGCACCTGAGAGTGCACACGGGAGAGAAACCATACGCCTGCTCGCTGTGCCACAAAGCCTTCTCTCTCAAGTCGCACTTGGTCACACACACGCGAACGCACACGGGAGAAAAACCCTACGGCTGCTCCATTTGCGGCGAACGCTACGCGCACAAGAACAGCTTGACGGTGCACGCGCGGACGCACAAGAAGGGACAGTAGAGATTTTCCACTCGGCCCCCATGGGGACCAGAAACCCCCGACGAAAGCTGACAATCTCCCCTTGCATGGGGGGCATGGCCTCAACCCTCATCCCCCCCCAAAAAAGTTAGCGCTTCAACAAAAACAGTTGTCGAAAACACAACACTAAGATACGGTGCGCGAGACAGTCAACACATTGGCCATGATGCTGGTGGGATCAATCCACTCGGAGTCACGTCGCCGCTTTGGTCACCAAGCACGGAAACCTCTCGCGCATCCACACCAACCAACGCGTCTTTCCGCAATATGGCTGCTGATATGGCTGCATTATTTTAAACAAAATAAAAGCAAAACAGCGAGGCCGTAAAACTTGAAGCGCAAAGCGGCGAGGGATCACTGTACTGCTTTTGCTGAAATTTTTTACATCTGGCGTCGTTTTGGGTGCATTTAATTATTCACGGTAAAGACAAATTGGATTCTGACTTGTGTGCAGCTCCTTCTCCATCTTGAGTACGCCAGCTAGCGGCGTCACTCACTTTTCTCCGACCGTGTAGGGATGGATGGATGCTCCCCAACGATCAAGCGAAGTTGCCAAAATGGGACACGTCCGGCACATGTATACTGTCTTTTAAAACAAACACCGCAGATGGAACCGTGGCCAAAAGCTTTGACGCAGGATTGTGCCTTGGTTGAATCTGCATTAAACACACGGAAAGGCAAATTTTGCCAATGTTGGTGTCTGTCAGGTGTTTCTAAATCGAAGCGGCCGTGAACTTGTGAGGCTACATAAATGAACACTTGAAAGGCGCTTATAAATAAAATGTATTATTATTATTACTTCTTAAAGTAGTAGCTTGCAGTGGCAACACTCCGGTCCGGTAGGTGGCGCCCACACGCTGTTTTGCAAACCCCCATGCGCACGCACGCTAAAAGAAGAAGACGAACGTTAGCCTAGCTGCTAACGCCGAAGCGACGACGAGGAGCAAAGCGATTTTCCCCCGCCGCCGCCGCCGTTTGGTTTTGAACTGTCTTCCAGCATCAAAATGTTGCGAGAGTTGGTGAGGGAGCGACTGCTCGCGGCCGCCGACGAAATCTTCGGCCTGTTCCAAAACACGATCGCGTCGTACGAGGAGCAACTTTGTCGCGCCAGGGAGGAGAGCGAGCGACGCCGACGACAACTGGAAGCCGTTCGCGAGACTCCGGTTGGGATCCGCGGCGAAGGTCAGTCAGTCGGTGGCCGCCTCGAGCGGCTTTTGTCGCAAGCGCGCCGCGCCACGCCAAAGCTCTCCCTGCGGCTTACTTGCGCAGTGCACCCCTCAAGGCGGTTGGATAAACGGAGGAAAAATCTCCTCCACACAACTCTTGCTTTTATTAGAATTCGTAAGTAAAGTATCATAACACACACAGCATATATAGTGGACAAACCGGAAGTTGGAGCGGGTCCTTCAAAGTAAAACAGGAAATAATTGAGAGCATATATTTTTCTGTTCGCAACACTCCCGGTATGCTTTCTTGACCACGATGAAAACACAGCAGGCCGACGCCGGAGGCTCAAGTCTGGGAAAATAGACGCCGAGTGGAAACGCGAGTGAAACGAAAGCGCTTTGCCAAACGCTGCAGGGCAAACCCTTGAGCGATTGACTGCCAATGCCTTCGACTTTGAAGGTTCAACGCAACTTGGACGCAATTACAACTCGATCATCATTGAATGCCATTTGGTCTGCCTTCATTTTCGATCCGTCGGTTGAGATTTCTCTTCCCCCTAGCAGGTTTGGTTCCATTTCATGCGTTTAGTGTTTTTATGGGAATTTAAAAACAAAAAGTGTTGGGCTGACGTCCAGTGGTTCGCTAAGAATTCTAATGGTCCCGAACCGTCTTCCTCGCCACAAAGAAATGACGCTCGTGTTCCAAAAAATTGCTGGAAAAACAGTTAGTGACCATCCCAACCGTTTTCACAATATACTTGACACGTGTGAGCCAAAGCGTGCTTGCGTTGCTCGCGTTGACATTTGACAATAACGTTTATCCTCTCCTATCCCATCCCGCAGATGTCAAGGACGACGACCCACAGCCGACCCACCTGAAAGAGGTCAAGGAGACGCCTCTCCCTGTTAAGGAGGAAGCGGAGGAGGCTGACGTCTGCAAGTTTGCGCCTCCCGCCCTCTTTGCGCAGACTGAAGACGGCGGCCGCGGCGACGGCAACCGAGCACCCGAGTCGTCGCTGCTTGCTCGTCGGCCTACGAGTGAAGGAGCCCGCCGCGAAGGACTGCCGGCGGACCCGCGCCAGCATTTAGCTGGCCGCGGTGACAACAAACCCCACAGAAAGAGGACTCGTGGCCACAAGGAAACTTCGGAAACATGCCAACGGCATTTTATCTGCTCCGTTTGCGGGAAAGGTTTCGCCAAAAAATCAATACTGATTCGACACCTGAGGACGCACACCGGAGAAAAACCCTTCCACTGCTCACTTTGCGGGAAAAGATTCACCCAGAAGCCCAGCATGATTTCGCACATGAGGACGCACACTGGAGAAAAACCCTTTGGCTGCTCATTTTGCGGGAAGGGCTTTACTCAAAAGCCCAGCATGGTGTCACACATGAGAATACACACGGGCGAGAAGCCCTTCACGTGTTTAATTTGCGGCGGGAGCTATGCCCGGCGCTCCAATTTGACTGCGCACATGCGCACGCACAACACGGAGAGAGTCCACGTCTGATCATTTAGCGGAGTCATCCACTTATGTAAGTAAGTGATCCTTCCAACTAGAAACGGGCCAGCCGCTTAGTTGTGTGTCAAACTGCCGTTGTCCAAATACTTGTCGATATCAAAAATGGACACCCCAAGCTCTCCTGTTGGTTTTTCATGTTGTTTTACCTCAATTGAGAATGTGAACGATCGGCTCATACAATCGTGATGCTATCGCTTCCGAGCAAACGCCGGCCGAGTGTTCCTTGGGCCTGCTTCCATCCTTGCTTTGTCGGTCTGTGGGGGGGGAGGGGGGGGTGCTGGAAGAGGGACCATCATGGGAGGACAAGCGCCCCTACACGGGATGTACCACCGGACCATAACTGAAGTGGCTGATTTTATTTGAGGGGAAAAAATAAAAATTGCACTTTTGGGGGTACTCCAGATTTATTTGGGATTTTAAAAATCTATTTTCAAGCATTCCTTTCTCTTAGGGGTTTGTTTGTTTTTGGTCCCAGGACAGGTAGATACTCAAACTGCAAAAAGTAGGTATGACCAAAGACATTTGGATTAAATTAACCATTTGTGCGTGGAAAAATTAAATGAGAAATTTGAAGTCTACAATGATTATGGAGTTGATTGAACAGGTAAAATTATGAGGGGTGGGCGGGTGTAAATGCCTGCCCCGCAGCTCAAAATTGATTCGACACATTGGAGTTTACACAGGAGAAAAGCCTTTAGTTGCTCGATTTGTGGTGAAAGATTTACTCAACTACGAGAACATTGAAAACACTGAAGACGATTTTTGGATTCTGACCTCTCGGCAGCGATTTTGTTTTGCATCCATCTTGAGCCGCAGTCCACACCGCCGCAAGATGGCGGCCGTGTGAAATGCCAACTTGCAGTGTCGCCGTAAAAGCACCATCGAAGAAGAAAAAAGGCGGATGTTATTAGCACATTCGGCCAAAATCCCAGGGCGACGAGGGGACGTCGTTCGAGGTCCTTTGGGTGTGCTCGCTGTACTCTCAACAACATCGAGATGTTGAAAGATTTGGTGAGGGAGCGACTGATTGCGGCCGCCGACGAAATCTTTGGATTGTTTGAAGGAACGATCGCGTCGTATGAAGAGCAACTCGGTCGAGCCAGAGAGGAGAGCGAGCGACACCGACGACACCTGGAAGCCGTTTGCAAGACTCAAATGTTGCTACGTGTCCAGGGTCTGTTCACTCCACTTTGACTTGGCATTCATTAACATTTAAATGACCGAATAAGAGCTTCGAGCAAAAAAACGGACTCATGACGTCAGTTTTACTCATAGAGTAAGGACCGAAGGTTAAGAGTGATATGTTTTCAATTTGAGCTCATTTCTCGACCAACGGAGGCGACTCGCCTAAATTCAGAAAACCAAAAAAGCGCGTCGAACTCCCGAGCAGAACAAACCTACGGCCGAGTCTTCGTTTTCACAATCGCCCAATCGAAACGCTGCCTCTGCGTCACGTGACGGGTCAAACTCCGTTCAAAGAGGCGGTCAAATCCCATCAATGAAGAAAAATAAAGTGGTCTTCTTCCGTTTCAATGCAAAGCAATACAAGCACATGAGGAACATATTTAGATTGAATGAGATATCAATTTGATAAAACATGAATTGCGTTGCATCGGTTTGTCAGATTCATGTGAAACCAAAACGTAAACATGTGGCAGCTTACCGTCAATTTATCTAAAATGAATGGAAAAGTAGTCCAAAATATTGTAAGCCATGGTAACCTTGTGCAAACGTTCAATAAATATACAAATACATAAACCGATCATTCAATAACGCTCCAGCAATTCAATTCATCAGCATGCCGGAGTTGAATAAAAAAAAAAAAAAAAAATTTACATACAATATATATATATATATATATATATATATATATATATATATATATATATATATATATATATATTGTATGTAAATTCGAATCATATATATATATATATATTGTATGTAAATTCTATATATAAATATATGTAAATTCTTTAAAAAAAATAATTTCCATACAATATATATATATATTGTCTATATATATATATATATATATATATATATATTGTATGTACATTCTTTTTTTTTATTCAACTCAGGCGCATATATATATATATATATAATTTATTTATGTGTATATATGTGTGTGCGTGTAAAAGATGACATGCTATTGTTGGAATCAATAACTTCAAGCAGGAGAATGACCCGGTAACTGACGCGCGCGAGCCAAAACTGTGTCGCTTGTGTCTCGCAGACGACCAGCAGCACGGGGAGAGCTCCAATTTGGAGCATCCGCGGCCCGCCCGCATCAAGGAGGAAGAGGAAGAGGCCCACGTCAGCGAGTTGCCACTGGCCGCCGCCCGTGCGGAGAGTGACACGAGCGAATACAAACCACCCAAGTCATCCCGGGTTCATCATCAGAGTCCAAGTGGAGACCACCGTGGAGCACCGCCACCAGACGACCTTTTGGCCCCGCTGTCAGATTGCGACGGCACAGACGAATCTTTGAGGAACCAGTCTGAAAAGAAGACAACGCTTGGCAGCGAGAAAACGTCACAAGTGTGCGAACAGCACTCCGCCTGCTCCGTTTGCGGTAAAAGTTTGGCCAACAACTCCATATTGATGAGACACTTGAGAACTCACACTGGAGAAAAACCTTTCCATTGCTCCGTTTGCGGGAAAAGATTCACCCAAAAGCCGAGCATGGTGTCGCACATGAGGACGCACACGGGAGAAAAACCTTTTCTTTGCTTGGTTTGCGGTAAAGCGTTCACTCAAAAACCACACCTGGTGTCACACATGAGAACACACACGGGAGAAAAACCCTTCAGTTGCTCAGTTTGTAGCGGAAGGTTTCGCCACCGCTCCAATTTGAACGCGCACATGCGCAGACACAAAACGGAGAGAATAAATCTTTTGTCAGAACCCACTTGAAAAGCTGGAAATGCTGCGTTTTATGTTTCTTCCTGTCCAGGGCGCTATAAATTGTTTTCGTGGTCTATTTTGGTGTCTTCTTTTGAGCTGCACCTATAGAAAGCAAGACGCCGCTGTGTGGAAAGTGTCAAATTACAAATACAACGTTGTGTTCTCAAAATGTAAACATTGCGTGTCAATTACTCCAAAGTAGTAGAAAGGTGAGTTGACCGCCGCGCGTCTTTTTTCAACGTACGTTTCATGTTGCATTCTTTGAGGGTATTTTTTTATTTCCTCGTCTGAACAGCCGTCATCAATACCTTTGCAAGATGGCGGCCGTTTGCCGTGTCGGGCGCTGCCGGAAAAGCACCGCCGAAGAAGGAAAGAGCCGGAAGTTGGTTTTGGCTGTCCGAGCTTGGACAGGACGAGACGACGAGGGACAAAAAGCGAGGTTGAACTGGTGTTTTTCGCCGCTCGACCAAACGTCCGCCCGCGATAGATTGGAGCGGATCCAAAATGTTGAAGGAGTTGGTGAGGGAGCGACTCATTGCGGCCGCCGACGAAATCTTCGGACTTTTTGAGAAAACCATCGCGTCGTACGAGGAGCAACTTCGTCGAGCGAGAGAGGACAGCGAACGACATCGACGACAACTGGAGCATGTTTACAACGCTCAGGTTGTCATCCGGGTCAAAGGTGCGTTCGTTCACGTTCCCTCTCGATATGTTTCCAACACTTGATTCGCGTCAGGAACGGACGAGCGGTTTAGCACCTCCGCCTCGCAGTGTAGAGGTGCGGCGTTCGAGTCCGGCTCCGGCCTTCCTGTGTGGAGTTCGCATGTTCTCCCCGTGCCTGCGTGGCTTTTCACCGGGTACGTCGATCTCCTCCCACAAGGATTGAAACAAAAGGGTCCAGGCCACATTGGGTTCACAGTACAGTAATCCCTCGTTTATCGCGGTTCACTGGCGACCGAAACCACCCGCGATAAACGAAAATCCGCGAAGTAGCGTCCAATTAACGTAAACAGGTAAAAAACCAACATTAAGTCCGCGAACGGTCCGCGAGACGCTTCAAAACAACAGCGAGTCACATAGAGCAACATATACAGTACTGTACTCCATGTATATGTAAAAAATAAAATAAAAACATTTTAATGTTTGAAAAAATCCGCGATAAACGAACCGCAATGTAGCGAGGGATCACTGTACTTGCGTTTTATTGTAGCAAATTTACAAAAGAGGCCATTTAGTGCGAAAGGAGCAGTAACATCGTCGCGTCATGAATTTCGTGTTAGGAGTGTTGTCCGCCTTTGTTTGAAGCGACACGATGCAACCACAACCCCTTGTTTGTTTTTTCACTGAGTGTAAAATGTGTTCTTGTTTTGCGTTGCTCCACCAATCTCTCTCTCTCTAGATTTGGCCTAAATCGTGATACGATCCGCGGTTGTGTTGCTCGTCCCTTGCAGATATCCAAGCGCAATGGGGGGCCTCCAGTACGGAGCCGGAGCATCCGCAGCCCCTCCACTTTGTCAGGGAAGAAGAGAAGCCACAGCCCGTCTCCATGAAAGAGGACGCGAGCGATCCGCAGCCCCCCCGCGTGAAGGAGGAAGACATCGTCGCCTTTGCGCTGCCCGACGAGACCGGGGAGGATGAAGGCGAGCCACCCAAGCGGTTGACGCCGCGTCATCACGGCCCGAGCGGCGACGACCGCGGTGGAGCGCCGGCGGACCTCCCCGTCGCGCCGCTCTTCGCGGAGCCTCCAAGGAGCCGCGGGCCCCGCCGAGGTGACGGCGGGCAGTCCGGCTACTCCGCGAAGGAGACGACTCCGCAGAGGCCCCAACAACGTTTCGTCTGCTCTTTTTGTCACAAAGCCTTCGCCGCCAATTCCATTTTGAATATACACTTGAGAACGCACACGGGAGAGAAACCGTTCCGTGCCCGGTTTGCGGCAAAAGATTTGCTCAAAAGCCGAGCATCGCCACGCACATGAAAACACACACTGGGGAGAAACCTTTCAGTTGCTTAGTTTGTCACAAGACGTTTTCTCGGAGGTATCATTTGGAAATCCACATGAGAACGCACACCGGAGAAAAGCCCTACAGCTGCTCGGTTTGCGGCGCAAACTTTCGTCATCGCTCCAGTTTGAAGGTGCACATGCGCGTGCACAACGCCGAGAGGATGAAAACAGCTTCGCCCTAGTCCGGTCGTCGCCGGCGCCCCTTTTCTGAAGATCTGGACACGTCTGTCCCTGCTGAACGCTACCAATAATCGTCGTCGCGATCGATCGCCTTCGCCCGATTTTGGCAGGCTCGCTGAGCGCGACGCACCGCTGCTTGTTTGTATGCGTGGACCACTTCTGCGGTCTCGCGAAATGTGAACGTCACCTGTAAAGACGCAGCATAAAACATGTTTGTCGCATCGTGTTGGCGTCCGTTGAGTCTTTCGAGCGCGATCTCGATTCCTTGGCGGCGATTTTGAAAATCGACTTGGAGATTTTCTGACGGGCTTCCAAGTCGATCGTCAATTCCGCCGCTAGATGGCGGCCGTTCGACGTCCGGGCGCCTCGCCGCCGTGAGCGCGCCGTCGAGGAAGAAACAAGCTGGCGGTGCCCGAGCGTGTCGAGCCGAGCTCAACTGGACGGACCCCTCCCCGGCGCAAGGAGCGAATTGCCTGCTTGCAGCCGTCACAGCATCGGGATGTTGCGAGAGTTGATAAGGGAGCGGCTAATTACGGCCGCCGACGAAATCTTCGGACTGTTTGCAAGAACCATTTCGTCGTACGAGGAGCAACTCGGTCGAGCGAGAGAAGAGGCCGAGCGGCACCGCCGGCAACTGAAAGCCGTTTGCGAGGCTCCGACTGTGCGACGCGTCCAAGGTAGCGGCTCTGCTGCACACTTGCACCATTGTTATCAGCCCGCGTGAGGTCGAAAAGTACTTTGATGGACGTCTGCTTTAGGTAAAGAGCCAAACCAACATGTGAATTATTAGTCAGACGCTTTCGTGGAGCATTTTCCGACCCGAGAGCTCCTTTGCACATGACCTGGGACCCTTTTTCTCTATATGATCTCAAAGTTCTAGATTGGTTGTGAGTAGTCGCTTGTCATTGTGTGCCCCCGCGATTGGCTGCGTTACCAGTTCAGGTTGGACCCCGCCTGCTGCCCGAAGACGGCTCGGAAAGGCTCCGGCAAGCCCGCGACCCTCCTGAGGAGAAGAGGCTGGCTCGGATCATGAGTGGATGGGCGATTGTTGAAGCCACCCTCCGTGCAAAGGCTAGCAAGGAAAACAAAGCGATGGGCGGAAGCCATCTTGATTTCGCCAATCAGGCGCTCGTATCATCACCCTGACGTCACGTGACATGTAGACGGATCAGGAAAACGGTATTTTAGCTTGATTTGATATCTATATGAGGAGTAGTGTAGTTAGTCTGACTAGATAAAAATGACACGTTTTTTATTCTAGCACTATTATTACCCCATATTACTTTTTTTGCCCACTGGCTGTTGAATATGTGGTCACGAGGAGCGTTTGGAATGGACTCATCACTGTTTCTACTCCCGCTGAAGTGGCTGTGTGTGGCCTGCAGACGTCCAACAGCGCGGAGGGAGCTCCAGTTTGGAGGAGGAGGAAGAGGAGGAGGAGGATCCACAGCCCTCACACTCCAAAGAGGAAACGGAGCGTCCACGCCGCCTCGTCGTTAAGGAGGAAGACGAGGAGGTCGACGTCAACCACTTTCCACTGACCGCCGTCTTGGAGGGGAGTGAAGGCGACAAACCACCCGAGTGGTCAAAACGTCCTTGTTACAATTTTCTGGCTCCTCTGTCAGACAGCGACGACGTGGAAGGTCCTTTGAGGAGCGCTGCAGATTGTGATGGCGCCGACAAACGTTTGACTTATTTTCAAAAGAAGACCACTCTGGGCAAGGAGGGAACTTCGCAAACACGTAAAAAAAGTTTTATCTGCTCCGTTTGCGGCAAACATTTGGCCAACAATTCGGTATTGATTATACACATGAGGAAACACACCGGAGAAAAACCCTTTCTCTGCTCGGTTTGTGGTAAAGCTTTCGTTCAAAAGTCCCATCTCGCGTCACACATGATAACACACACGGGAGAAAAACCTTTTAGTTGTTCGGTTTGTGGTTTAAGGTTTAGCTACAAGTGCAATTTGAATACGCATGTGCGAAAACACAAAACGGAATAGAACTTTGACAACGGTCCACTTTTTTAAAAAGCGCTCTTCTGAAGGTAAATGCTACATTGTGCTGTACACTACAAATCACTGTTGCCCTTGAACTCACCATCACTATTTTCATTATTTATGACTTCACAGAGAAAATGATTCATTCCTGGTACTGTGTGTGCAGGCGTCATGGTCTATATAGTTGTAGTGTGACCATCGCATATAAAATGTCCAACAATAATGTCTAACATTTATACCTAGCAACAATAATGTGACTGTGTATGTTTTTCTTGTCTATAAAGACGATTTGTATTCTGGCCTCGATGCCCTTTGCTTTTGGCTCAAGCCGTCAGTGCCGCCGCAAGATGGAGGCTGTTTTGACGTACCGCCGCAAGATGGAGGCTGTTTGACGTACCGCCGTAACGGTACAATCGAAAAAGAAAAGAACCCGTTGGAGACGTCACAATGTAAAACAAACGATGTTCAGGGCGCGAGTGATTGCGTCCGCCGACGAAATCTTCGGCCTGGCAGGTTTGTCCTATGTTCATGTTAAAAAATACTGTCGCGAGACAGTGACGATTTGACGTCGCCGCGCCGCCGCCGCCGCCATGGCACCAACGAAGAAGAAAAAGGCGGAAGTTAGAAAAATAGCGGAAAAGCCGCCACAGCGGCTAATCGAAGCGGGGGTACAAAAACGATTAAAATGTTGAAAGAGTTGGTGAGGGAGCGACTAATTGCGGCCGCCGAAGAGATCTACGTGCTTTTCCAAACAACCATGGCGTCGTACGAGGAGCAACTTTGTCGAGCCAGAGAAGAGAACGCCCGACAACGACGGCAACTGGAGGCTGCCCAGGCGGTCCTGAGCATCCAAGGTCTGTTCGTCGCCTCGTTCACACACGGATACATCTGGATCAATACGTTTCGGTGTCTTTCAAAATGTGTCCACGTCAAAAATAGCCTTTCATTGCCCAAGAAAAATGACGTCACGCTGTCGCAATTTCAACGGTTTCCTCGACGATTCCAAATCGTGAATGACATTTTGGATGATTGTTGTCGTCCAGAGTTTGAAACGACGTTTACAAAGGAGTACCATGAACAACACTAATAATGAAAATGAACATCTGTTTTTATCACATTCATCCTTTATTCTGGTACAATACTAGAAGAAAGTCTGCTTGTGTTTTACGAAAAAGCTGTGCATATCATACAATAGTTTAATGACACATTTTAAAACATTTTTAGCACAAAAAAAAGTTATCAGCTTTGAGAATTAATGTGTAATAGAATAAAAACTAAAGTCCTGTAAAATGTCATGTCATAAAATGGTTCTATTTCCATGTTGAAAAAGTGGTGCATTGGAGGAAAAAGGCGCTCATTGAGAAAAGGTCCTTTTCAAAATCAGATTAATCGACAAAATAATCAAGAGGTTCATCGATTATTAAAATTTGAACCAACGACTTGTACTAAACATTTGACTCATTTGTGTCCCACAGACGGCCCGCAGCTAATGGGCCAAGAACACCAACAAGAAGTTCCACAGTTTGGGATTTCCCGTGTGGCGCGGTCGCCGTCTTACGTCAAAGGCGAAGCGGCAGGACTGCAGCCCTTCCACGTTAAGGATGAGGAAGGGGAGACTGACGGCAGCCATTTGCCTCTGACCGCCATTTCCGTAAAGAGCGAAGACGACGAGGAGCCGCCCGGGTCCAATCGCGGCAGCAGCGGCGGCGACGAGGCCGACGGCCACGCCCAAGAGCCTTTGACGACGCCCTCGGGCGGCAAGGTGACGGCGCGAACGCCAGCGTCGGCCCCTTCGCCTGCTCGGTTTGCGATCAAATCTTCCCGTGTCAGGGTAGTTTGGACGTCCATGCGCCGAGCCACGCCGGGGGGAAAGCCTTTCCCTGCTCCGTTTGCGGTAAAAACTTCTCCAAAAAGTCCAACTTGGTGTCGCACGTGAGGATCCACACGGGGGAGAAACCCTTCAGCTGCTCGGCGTGCGGCAAAGGCTTCGCCCAGAAGATCTCGCTGGTGGCGCACGAGAGGACGCACACGGGGGAGAAGCCCTTCGCCTGCCCCGTGTGCGCCAAGTCCTTCTTCCACAAGCCCAACATGGTGGCGCACCGGAAGACGCACACGGGGGAAAAACCCTACGGCTGCTCCGTGTGCGGCGCCGCCTTCTTCCGCAAGGAGAGCATGGCGTCGCACGCCCGGACGCACACGGGGGAGAAGCCCTTCGCCTGCCCGCTGTGCGGGAAGAGCTTCTCGCACAAGCCCAACATGGTGGCGCACCGCAAGACGCACACGGGGGAGAAACCCTTCGCCTGCGGCGTCTGCGCCAAGACGTTCACGCACAAGGCCAACGTGGCGCTGCACATGAGGACGCACAGCGGGGAGAAGCCCTTCGCTTGCTCGCTGTGCGGGAAACGCTTCGCGCAAAAGGCGCACGTGGAGTCGCACTCGAGGACGCACGCGGGGGAGAAGGCGTTGGCGTGCTCGCTTTGCGGCGAAAGCTTCGTTCACCCCAGCCATTTGAGCGCGCACTTGAGGGCGCACGGCGGGCAATAATCATCCCAGTGTGCCGGCAACTGTCCGGTAATAGACCGAAAAGTGCGCTTTTTGTCCCTGTAAAGGGAATCCAGACAATTCTGAAAGTGTCTGCAGAGACTGGAGATGGACGTAGGACTGAGATGCTGTTGGTCTGGCATCTAACTTTATTTTTTTTTTGCAGGGGAGGGTGTACGGAATACGACTGTTTGTTATTCATTTCAGTTGTATCGTCACGTCTTCGATGAAAAAAAAGGTGAGGTTTTCATTGTAGCTGTGCTACGACGTCGTGTTTTGACATTGCAACTTTTTTTTGTATTAGGAGCTGCGATATTGACCCTTTTTCTATTCATATATTTCGAAATCTGTGAAAAATGAACAAAGCTATTGCTCCGAGGTGATATTATCTGTGTCTTATCAAATGTCATTTTACAAAAATAACCCCAAAGCAAACCAAAAAAACAAGATAAGACGTTTAGAAAGGAGGCGCGACAATGACATGAGTGACAATTGTCTGATGCTTGTCCATTTTTTTTTTTTTTTAATATCAACACATCAAAACTTGCAATCACTCTCAAAATAAAAGGATAAATATCTTCGTACGGCACTCAAAACAAAAACAAGGCAGCAAGAGAGCAGGCATGCAAAAAGAAGAAACAAATAAGTCGATGGTGGTGTTTTTGTTTTCAATGAGAGAACTCGATGGAGAACAAAAAGGCGACAAACGACGCGCAGTAAAGTGAGCTGGAGTGCTGCAAGAAAACAAACGGCAATTTGTTCACCTCAAAGGCAGGGTTTCCCAAACTCAAAATGTCCATTTGTGTCGAAATTTACGATCATCGACATGCCAGACATGACAATAAGCGGCAAGCCATTAGAAAAAAAAAAATGTCGCCCACAATGTTAAAGGATACATTTGTAAATATTACGGGTTAAAATACTTGTCTTGTAAAAATGGGACAACTTTTTTCATCCAACGATAACGAACAAAGAATATCTCTATTGTAAAATTAGGAAGAATGTTTGTTTTTAAAAAGTCAGTTGGCCAAATAAAGTCAATGTTTTGATCAGGTTGTATCTAATATTGTGAGAACACAAGTTGCACTATTACAACAAAATAAGTCATTTTTCCCTTAAAAAATACGGGAAAAAGCGTGTCTTATTATGACCACAAAAAAAATAATAATTGGACGCTTACAGTACTGGCGTCAGAATATTATGGAAAAACTTAGAAGCTTGCATCTTTTTTCAGATTCTTTTTTGAAAGCCTGTGATGTGTGATTATTGATGTACCGTATTTTGGAAGAAATAAGTCCCAAAAACAAAAAAAAGTAAAGTTACTGGGAAATAAAATTACAATAATGTCACCAGACTGTGAAAATGAAATCAGAGCTAATTGTGAATTATGAAAAGTTTGTGTTTTTTTGTATTTTGTTTTACACACAGTTGTATTTTTAGAAAAAAAAATATCAATCGCTGTAATGCATTGTAAAAGTAAAAGTCTGACTTTTTGACCTAATATTATTTTGTATTTCTTTTTTGGGGGTGTGAGGGGGGTGATACATGACTACATGACAACATACATGACTATGCTACGATAAAACCCCGCCAAGACCCAAAGAGGCCCACTGAGCCTCGGTTTGGGAAACCCTGCTCTTTGGAAAATAAAAGAAAAACAACAAACAGGTATGACCAAGTCTCATCTATAGTGTTTTTAAAGTCACTTTGGAAAATAAAAAATCTCCCATTTCTGAGATATAATTCAATAAATCTCTTTTGAAAAATAATTTTATGTATCCTTGGATTTTTTTATACTTTTGTACAGCACCCTTGTTTTTGTTTTGTTTTCCCCTCTAAAGCACCAAATTTGACTGGAGAGATCCAACATTCCCATCCGACATTTCCTTCGGTAAGTCTAAAATTGGGGAGCCAATTGGGAGTGGGAGGGGGGAGCTTGCTTTGTGTGATATCATCAGCTGCCATGGATGTCACACAAACACAAAACGCACACAAAACCAAAGACAGACCTGGCAACCCCTGGAAATAAGTGGGATGTGCCAACGTAACTCCAAAGTCTTGCCACCTCTTGCGTCAAAATGGCCTCCCCCTTAGGGTGAAGCGGAAAATTCGGGTGTTTTGTTCCTCCACAGAGTGTGCCTGAAACGCGTCTCCCAGAACGGTCTCCATCCATGTTGCCAGGGGCCCAGACGCGACCAAGTCAGGTGAGCTCTTCCGATTGGCTCTGAATCAGGAAATGGGACCACGGCAATTGAAATTAGACGCGAGACGCCTTCCCGCCAGTTTGTTGCTGGTGTGCCACAAACCACAAGTCAGATGAGCCCCTTTGATTGGCTCTCGAGTAGGGGGTCTCTTTCTGACTGGTCCTCGAGGTGGGCTCTTCTGATTGGCTCTCAACCAGGAAGTGGAACCTCTAATTTGTCCTCAGCTATCAAATTTACTAATATATCTATATATATATATAGATATATATATATAGATATACATATATATATCTATATACACACACACACACACACAATATCAATCGGGGTATCTCATACAGGACCTGACTACGTGTTATATATCTCTTACATCCACGTAACCCCCCAACACTAAATTCTCAGTCATATAGTTATAGATCTCGTTTAGCTTCCGCTTTGAAAATAGTTCGATTTGTCATGCACGTAATGGTCGCTCTTCTCGCTCTGTATCTCGGTAATACCCGCCTTGTTGTTAGCTTTAGCATCAAACCAACCAAAAACAGTAATCCGTGGGTCGTCAGTCGTCATCCACGTCTTCACCTTCGGACTCCTCCGCAGCCCGGCGTTCGAAGCCCTTATCCCGGTGGCGCTCCTGGATCTCCTTCATTTCCTCGGCGTAGCGGCTGAAGGCGCCGCCGAACTTGGCCCAGGCCTTGAAGGGGATGGTGATAGAGTTCCGGTAGCTGGGCTTCACCTCGCTCACCCGCAAGAACACGCCGTACTTGTTGGAGCCCACGTCGAAGAAAAAACGCTTGGAGTCCACCATGATGGAGGTGCCCTCCGGGAGTTCGCCGTAGCCCATCGCCCCTCCTGCGCCGCCGCCGGCCAGCTCGTCGTCATCGCCGCCGTAGTCGTCGATCAACTTGGCCAAGGCGTCGCGGAACTCGATCAAGCCTTGGGCTGGCAACGCGATGGTCTGTCCGGCCTGCAAGCCGGGCATCCCCGCGCCGACACCGAAGCCCGGGCCTCGGTTGACGGTCTGGCGGATGCGGAGGAAGCGACCCCGTTGATTCTCCTTCAGGTCGAGGTAGTATTTGCGGTTCTCTCGCACCAGGAACTCGCTCTTCAAGGCCCGCCGAGGCCCGCTGTCATCGCCGCCCGCCGACTGGGCGATCTGCTCCGGAGTGCTCGGCCCCAGCTGGGCGTAGTGTTCGATAAAATCCCCGAGGTAGTCACGGAATTCGGCCGCCACCGACATGGAGAGGGTCAGCCGACTCTTCGAGCCCCCTGCGCCGACCTCGGCGATTTTGATGAACCGGCCTTTGGCGTTCTGTTTCACGTCAAGGTAGAAGCGTTTGTTTTGAATGTCCAGCCTCTTCGAAGCCAGCTCCTGCGTCTCGGACTCCCGCTGGTAATGCTGGAAGCCGCCGCTGCCTCCCCTCCACCTCCTCCTCCACCTCCACCGCCGCCGCTGCTGCCTCCACGCTCACTTCCACTGTCCCCATCCGCCATCTTCGCCACCAGCAGCCCGTGTCTACGTATCTTTGACCCACGCCCGCTTTGCTCGCTGTGCTCGCGGAGGAAAGAAACCGAACCCGGATACGGGATGCTCATTGGTCGTCAAGGGTGCCAATCTGCGTATTCGCCGAATTCCTGTGTTTTTATTTGCCGAGTCCATTGTCCGTCAGGTAGAATATCAACGCCCTCCTTGATGACGTGTACCTTGTTTTGCATTGACAGTTGAAAAGTCGTGTTGTGCAACAAGGTTTTTTTCGAGTTTATCAGTGTATCTAGCTAACAGCCAATCCTGTACACTCGAAGAGGTTTAATATTGAGGCGTGATATACAATACTTCGATGTCCTACATTGTGTCTTTTGTGCAGCTTTGAGAAAGGATGCACCAGGAAGGACACTCCGCGATAAGTCCCGCCTACTTGGCGAGGAAGTAATTGGATACTGGATGCTTATTGGTTGCTCCGGTTGCCAATCCAAACGCATTCCTCAATCATGCGTGGCTATTCGCCAGTTCACTTGTCCGTCAGGTGTAATTTAAACGCCCTCGTCGGTTGACGCGCTTTCTCGTCTTTGCAGTTAGAAAATGCAACATCCTGAAGTCGTCTTATTGCTCCAAGAAGGCGTTTTGAGCGGTAATCGACATTTAGAGCTGACGGCTAAACGCGTGAATAAGAGGTTACCACACATGTGATTTTTCCAGCAACGATGTCCTTTTGACCTATTTTGTATCGAATTGGGAAGGGGTGGCCCTGGAAGGGACTCTCGATCGCCCATTTGGGCAAAAGACACCAGAACCTGAATGTTGATTGGTCACCACGTTTGCCAGTCCGAAATCGGCTTCAATCCTGAGATTCTATTCGCCGAAATTGTTGCCCTTCAAGTGGAATGTCAACGCCCCCGGAAGTATACTCGATTCCGGCGGTTGCGTGCGCAAAAGGCAGGCGCGATATATAATCTCCGGTTGGGGGATGGGTGGACCTTGCAAGTCGTGCGTTTATTGGTCAATGCGAAGATTCGAAGGAACAACGCGCAATCTGATTGGACGCCAGGCCTCCCATCACGGCTTTCACAAAAAAGACTTGCGAAAAGGGGCTTTGTTGTTTCTTTGCGCTCGGAAACCCAAATTATTTGCTCGCTACTCAGTTCTTCAATCAAATCAAGAGGAGGAAAATGGTATGTACGCGTCTACTTGTATTGCAAGCTTGCGGCGGGTCGGGGTGTTCTCATGAAAAAGAATAAAAAGCAAACTAAGATAATTGTCATAACTAGAAAGAAAGCGCCGCGTGGAATCACAAGGTGTTTGGCTAACTGTCACAGCTAAAGCTTTAGCATTAACGGAGGGACCACAAGTACGAGTTAATTTATTGTATTTCACTTTCCAGGCACACTTCTATCTTTTAAGCGACAGTTTTTGTAAGCGGTTAGCAATTTAAACTATGCTCCCGCAATTATTAAATTGCACCCAAAGTGAAATTTCAATCGTTTTGAAATGAGATGCGAGTTTTTTTCTCCTACATTATTTGTGATTCCTCCTTTTCAGTCTTTGCTGAAACACATGATATATTTGCAAATATTATTTTCCTGCACGATTCGGTTGTATTTTTCCATTTGTAAAACGTTTTTGTCGTGACAAAAAAAACATCAGTTCAAAGTTTGTTTATATTTTATGATTAGTCGTGTGTTTCCCTCCTAATATTTAGTTTCTTTTTAATATTGATTTTTTTGTTGCTCTTCTATACATTAGACCTATTATTTTCTGTGGGACCAAAATAATTGTCGTCTTTTTTTTGCATGGGCAGTGGTTCTTTTGCGCTGAGCGCCAACTCGCCAGCGAGCGTTATTTTTTTTGCCGCGAATCGCGCGAGAACTCTCAAGTCCAACTTGCGCGCGGATGCAAATGTGCCGGCTCGAGCGCTCATGCCCAAAGTGCTGCCGCACTCCTTCGCCACTTTGGTTTTGTTTCTCGTCTTTATTGAAAAATTCAACAGCTACGCCCTTGAGAAATTTCCATGGAGTTCGTTGTGAAACAACAACAACAAAAACGGGGAGGGGAGGGTGGGGTGTAAGGATGAAGCGGGAGCTTAATCATAAAAAAGGGATGAAATGAATTTTTAAAAATGAGGTTGAGGTTAGAATTCTGAAAAGTTCAAGAGTTCAACCTAGAGCTGGGTGATATAGAAGAAAATATATACCATTTTATATCACAATAACAATATCCCACGTTATCGTTTCGGTTAATCGATAAAAGAAACTAGATAACACTCTGACTGCTTTACCTTTGCTCACTTTATATTGAAGTGACATTAATGAAACAGCCCTCTGTCAAATGATGACTGCATTCACGAGTGCTGCTGTATCAAACGTAAACCGAAGCAACACGTTTTCGCACAAATGTAGATGTCAGTCGAAAAAAAAGGCAGAAAAATCATGTTAATTCGCCGATGGAAGTTTTTTTTCCTTTTGCCTAACGACCTTTTCCCGGTCATTTTGTGTATGACCAATTATCGAGTTCAGTTGGTCGTCCATGAGCAACTTAATGGCTGCTTTCTATTGGCTGTTGGATCGTCGCCTGCTGTCAACCCCGTCGTCGTGTTTTGGTGCCCGTTTGTCCAATTGGTAGTCACGGAAGGGGACGGGGAGCTCGTTTTGAAATCGGGGTGATGTGGTTGGTCCACGCATTGGGACCAACCGGCCGCGCTTGATCTTGGGACGGCGTTTTTGGGGTGCTCAGATAACCGCGACAAACGCGAAGACGTTGCTCTCTCGGGCCTGAAGAAAATGCCGATGACATTGTGAGCTTTTTATTGCTGCCCGCAGGCTGGCGGCAAGGCAGGAAAAGACAGCGGCAAGGCCAAGGCCAAGGCGGTGTCTCGCTCGCAGAGGGCCGGCCTACAGGTAAGGGAAGGAGCGCCATCGCACCCAAGACACCGACACGCAAACCGTACAGTAACACCGCAGAGATTTTGCGGCTCGTACTGTGTGTGTGTACACACCATTTGAAGTCCTGCTGATATTTGATTCAATATCCCCGCCCCCGCCCCTCCTCCACCTCTTCAGTTCCCAGTGGGACGTATTCACCGACACTTGAAGACTCGCACCACCAGCCACGGTCGCGTCGGCGCCACTGCCGCCGTGTACAGCGCCGCCATTCTAGAGTACCTCACCGCTGAAGTGAGCGTTGTGCTTATTAGAGGGGGGGGTCGGGGGGGTCTTGTATACTTGTTCTCTCACACGTGTGTCACAGGGTATTTTTGCTTGGATGTGTTCTGTGTGTGTCGCAGTGTGTTTTGTGAGTTGTTTTTGCATATTTGTGTTCCTGTCTTCTTGTGCGGGTGTTTGTGGGTATTCTTTCGTGTGTGTTCTTCTGGGTATTTGAGTGCTGGGATGGAGGGGAAAAAATGGACTTTACTCCGTTTTATTTTGCCAGGTGGTTGCGTCCATCTGTGTCCGCATATATTTTTTCAGTAGGCTACTTTCCAAAGGGGGGGGGGGGGGGCTTTTTTCAGACTGCTTGAAAAATGTGCCCAGATCCGCACCTGACGAAATAAAAAAAAATTTTAGACCGCTTCAAATAATATAATGGGATCCGTCTTCTTACGTGTGTTTTAACGGTTAAGTTTTGTGAGACGTTCAGGTCCTGGAGTTGGCGGGCAACGCGTCCAAAGACTTGAAGGTGAAGCGTATCACTCCTCGCCACTTGCAGTTGGCCATCCGTGGAGACGAGGAGTTGGACTCGCTCATCAAGGCCACCATTGCCGGCGGAGGTGAGTCGCACGCGCGCCAAATCGTGACATTTTCCCGAAGCGCAGCCTCCGCAATCGCCTTTCAAAACAAGACCTGCCAGCAGCAGAAGAGCGGTTGCCTTCCGTACTTTATATATTATTTGTTGGCCTGCTCTCCCAAGTTGCTCCGCAGTGCTGGTCATGGCTGTAAAGCTTTGAGTGGTGATCTATGGCGCCCCCTAGTGACGACACTTATGGACACCCTATTTATGTACTGATCCCTCGCTTATCGCGGTCAATCGGGTCCCCATTTCTTCAATGGAGTCACTAATACACCTTTCATTGTTTTATTTTTTTCGCCGCCATCTCTGTCCATCATCCGTGCGCTTTCTCAGCTTGCAGACTAAAATAGCAACCCGCATGCACACATCATGCCCCCCCCCCAAAAGTATATATATATATATATATATATATATATATATATATCTATGGATGGATGTATGCGTCACGCGCTTTCAAAATTGTAAAAATGTCTATTTACTGAAATATCCTTCAAACGATTGAAATGAATGGTTTTCAACGCTTGCGAATTGTCGGTTTGACGCCACATTGTGTCCAAATGTGCAGTCTGACCATTTGTGTTTGTGCTGGTCCAGGTGTCATCCCGCACATCCACAAATCTCTCATCGGGAAGAAGGGCCAGCAGAAGACGGTGTAGACGGCCCACCCCCAAACCACACTTTTCTGGCCTTCCATAACCAGACCAGAGCTTTTTTTTATTTTTTGGGGGGTCATTATATGATGATGATGATGATGATAGCAAGCCAAGAGTGATTGTTTAGCATTTGTGTTGTTATACCTCCCCACTTAACTAGAATCACTTAACGACTTAAAAAATAATAATAAAGAATTGTATGCATCGTGTGGTTAGAATGCTTGACAATGTCAAAAACGGCGACAGTGGATTTGTTTGATCGGCCCGTTCTATGTTTTATACTGAAATTGTTAAAAGCGTTTTGTTTTTCTATGATCTGTTTTGTGGTTCTTTCCTTTTGAATATAGAGCATGCGTGATATTTTCGAACGACGGCCAAAAAAAAAAAGTGCAACGGTGCTTTGGAAGTGCACGTGGAAAGTATTAGCTTTGACGCTATATTTTTTTCATTGAAAAGAAGAAAAAAAAAAGATCACAAATGCTTACATGATTTTTAAACTTGAACAATTTGAGTGTGAGCTCGTGCCACCGTAGGGCGGCATATCACTACATATGTACACATTAGAAGTCGCGACATTTACTGAACCTCAGCAGGGCTTTGACACTCAAATGTACCGTGTGTGTACGCGTGCGCACAACTTGAAGTGAACGCCATGACATTCTTGTAATGAGCAACATCAGAACCTTTTTTTCTTAAAGCTGTGTTTGAGAGTGTGCGGGTGTGTGTTTTGGTCTGAATAAAACACCCTTTGTATGCGATCCATGGACTCGAGATGGCTGTCCCTGTCTAGTCATGAACGGTTTGGAAACGGTCAGTCTCACCGTTTCAAATTGTAAATTCTCTTTGAAACCGTATCCAGCGTTTCAAGATTTCATCAGGAGAGAGCATCGAGTTCCGAACCTTGAGCTGAAAACAAGGCCTTAGAGCACAGGTGTCAAGGGCAGCCGTCCTGCCTGTTTCCCATATCTCCCTGCGGCAACACACCTGATTCTCAGGATCAGGATCATTGTCCACTTCCTCTGAGCTGATCATTTGGATCTGGTGTGTTGCAGCAGGCAGAGATGGAAAATATGCAGGACACCCAGACTTTTGACACCTGTGCCCACCGTGAGTATTCAGTGCGTTTGATGGTTTCCCAATCTAAAATATCAATGGGAAAAGAAATGAAATTCTTACTTTGTGGGACATCGAAGAAGATATCGGAGGCGTTGTATGTATTCATTGTGAATTCGAACGATGTTCATTTCGAAACGACGAAAACAGCCTACTTTTACCCCGCAAATAATCGGTTTTGAATTTATTTGGCGCATGCGCCGTCGTTACACGCAGACTCGCCGGAACAGCAAAAGGAACCCCGAGGCGATAATTTATCCGTCGAAGACCACAGTCAGCACTTTATTTGTATTTATGCAAAATTTTGAACTGAAATAATTTTCGCGAAAAGTAAAATCGGAAAAGAATCCATTTTAACCCCAGAAGTGAATGCTTGAAACGCGGAAACAGTCTCCCGCGCATGCGCCTCATCGACGTACACAAGCCCAACAAACATGGACGCTCTCGGCGACGGCACAAAGGAGAAGAGGACGATACTGAAGAGTAGCGGCGACGAGGACGATGAGCAATCCGCAAAAAAAAGTACGAGAGTCGAGGTCGACCACAACACAAACGTGGCCGACCACTACAACCGGCTTCAGGAGGCCGGACTGACCGCGCGCAGCCAAAGCCGCATCTTCTTCATGCGGAACTTCAACAACTGGATGAAGAGGTGGGCACGTTCTTTTCTCCCGGTCACTATTATTATCTCGGATAGCAACCCGACACCGTGTGTGAGCAGAGTTTGGGAGAGGAGCCAAACCCTGTATTCAAGTAAGAATACTATTACTTTAGAACCATACGAGTTATCTTCCAAATAACTACTTTAAGGGGGGTGGACTCAAAGCAGCCTGAGAGGAGACGCCATGTTGGTTCGGCGGGATCAGAGTCACGTGACAGCGCTCAAGCCACACCTCTCTCCGACAAAAAAAACCCATTGTATTCATTGTATTCTTTTTGTTTTGAATGAAGCAGCTGATGAATCCGTGATTGAAATTTTCTTTTGCCGGGTATCTGAATATGCGTTGGTCTAAAGGAAAAAAAACAACCCAATTCCATCCGCTCTGAACCCCGTCTATCTGTCCTCAGCGTCCTTATCGGCGAGACGGTGGAGAAGTTGCGTGACGCCGGCCACCGGCGCCTCTCGGTGCTCGACCTGGGCTGCGGCAAGGGCGGCGACCTGCTCAAGTGGCGCAAGGGCGGCATCGACCACTTGGTGTGCGCCGACATCGCCGGCGTGTCGGTGGAGCAGTGTCGCAGTCGCTACGAGTACACGCGGAGGAGGGGCCGCGGCGACGAGGGCATGTTCAGCGCCCAGTTCATCACGGCCGACTGCACCAAAGAGCTCCTGGCCGACAAGTTGGAGCGCCCCGACCAGCTGTTCGACATCTGCAGCTGCCAGTTCGTGTACCACTACTCGTTCGAGAGCCGGGCCAAGGCCGACACGATGCTGAGGAACGCCTGCGAGCGCCTCAAGCCCGGCGGCTACTTCATCGGAACCACGCCGGACGCCTACGAGCTGGTCAAGCGGCTGGAGGCGTCCGACTCGCTCTCCTTCGGCAACGACGTCTTCCGGGTGACTTTCCGGACCAGGGGCGACTACCCGCTCTTCGGATGCCAGTACCACTTCAACCTGGAGCAGGTAAGGCGCTCTCTTCCCGGCTTTTCTCCGCTTCTTGTCTTTGGCCGCCACCTTTGGAGTGCCAAGAAATGATAAGGCGAGCGACGGGAGGAAATCTTGCAGTCTTCGGCAACCTCGGCAAAGTTCCTTTTGACTTTCGTGCTTCTTTTATGTTTCGCGAGCCTCCCGTCCGACAATTCCAATCACCGGTGGATCAAAAAAAAGAAAAAACTAACAAAAAACGAGGGACTCCGGAAGTGGCTCAAGCGATTTTTGCCCGTTTGAAAAAGCTCGAGCATCAGTGGATGAAATGGGTGGGGGCCCCGCTCTGCGCTTGTTCTCCCTTTTGACTTCCGGATCTCGGAATCGGGACTTGTAACCTCTGAGCGCAGTTTCCTTTTTGCGCAAGTATGCGCGCTTTGACCCAAGTGTGGAGCGTGAGTACCTTTGCCGCCGCCGCCGCACGTAGGTGGTGGACGTGCCGGAGTTCCTGGTCTACTTCCCTCTGCTGGAGCGTATGGCCTCACGTTACGGCATGCGCCTGGTGAGCAAGCAGCGCTTTGGCGAGTTCTACCGCGACAAGGTCAAGCTGAGTCACCACCGCGATCTGCTGATGAAAATGGCCTCGCTGGAGGAGTTCCCGGCCGGCGCGGCGGGCATCTGACCGCCCAGGATGAGGACGAGTACCGCCACGCCCGTGAGCACCGCGAGCGGGCGGGCTCCGCCGCCGGGGCCCCTCTGGGTACGCTCAGCAGGTCCGAGTGGGAAGCCACCAGCATCTACCTGGTCTTCGTCTTCCAGAAGATGTCCTGACGGAGGTAACGCCGACTCCCACCGTGCATCCGCCCGGCGTGTTGCAATTTCGAGCCAAGGTGCGCTCCGTTTGGCTACCCGGGCATCCAAGTAGTTCACGGGAGTGGCACGAAAGCTGCAAATCCGTATTTTGCGCGCACGTCGTATCGATATGGTGGCCGCGATGACAATTTGATTTGTTTCCCCTCGGCGTCATTTCTCGGGCTCGCCTTTTTAATCGTATTGATCTTCCTCAGCGCTGCTGCTTTCAGGCGCCTTCGCTTCCAAAGGAACGGCGACTGGTGCTAAATGGACAATCTTCGGTGGACATATTGTGAAAGAGTGACTCTGAATTTTTTTTTTCTGTCTTTAAAAAAAAAAATAGTTGGGACTGCGGCGTCCCGCGTTCATCTATCAAGTGTAAGATTACAACACCAAATAAATGTTTTGTTTTACTGAAATGTGTCTTGGAGCGAGACAGTCTGAATTTGTCTTTTTCTTGTCCTTCAATCAACGGTGGCGTCACAATTGGACTCATTGACATAATTCCACCTCCCACATGGAATTTTGAGGAGCAGGGAAAGCTCGATCAAGATTACTGTTATTTAAAAAATGCTTTTGTCAATGCAGTCCAGGTAAAAATAAAGACTTTGTTCTTAATGCCATCCTTTAATGGGGGGGGGCGCCTAATGAAGCGTTGACTTGAAAGCATGACAATGGCCTGAACCGCCAATCCAAATGGGAAAGCAGACCCTTAAACCAGAGTTGAAAATCTAACAATAATTCTTGTTTGAATTCCTAAATCCGGCTTTGAGTACTAGTTCAGAGATTTAAGTAGTACTCAGAGAGTGGGGGGAAAGAAACGTAAAGGTAACTCGTTTTGTTTCGTTTTAAAGCGAACCGGAAGCGTTATTAACCGTTTCCGGTTTACGGAGGGGCAAACGTTGGATCCCGCGAGCAGCACTGCTTCCGGTGCCTGGTTTCGGGTATGTTGCGTTTCTCACCAATTTGCTTCTTAATTCACATCAAAAGTATTCGTATACGAGCAGGTTCATCAATTTTCAAGTTGTTGGGCAAGTAGACTTCGCCGCCGAACGCGATAGCCCGAGCGAGCGAGCAAGCTAACGAACGCAAAGAAGAAGCCCGGCATCGAATCCGGGTCTTGTTGTTTTGTTTGCCCCCCCCCCCCCACCCCCAAGAAAAAAATCAACTCGTCGCTTGTTTCGTTTGAGCGCCACTTGACTAGTGAGGTGAAACGTTGATCATGACTCGGATCGAGTTCGGCCGAAGGCAGGGCGACGACACAAGTGCACGACTCGAGCAAAGTTTCGAAGGCGACTTTTTGGATCAAACAGCCTCGACGCGTGACAATAGCGCAGACGATTATTCAAATTGAAGTCAAATCAAGTCAAGTACAACTTTCTTGTCAAATGCGCCGTTTGTGCAACATACAGCACAGATGAAATTTCTTTCCTCTCAACCAGACAACAAACAAGAGGAGCCGCTGCGGGTGCCGGCGCCGCCATCAAAAGAACAATTGACATACAATGACAAAATAATACGACACATAAGACACAGGCAGTCGTGATATCTGAACCACTTTTCCTACATACACTTTGTTATTTGAAGCAGCAGAAGTAATCCCCTTTTTCCTCAGGCAAATAACTCCATACTCACCGGGAAGGCTGATGATTCTGGTCCACTTTGCTTTTGATCCTGTTTTGGGGAAGGAACGAACGAACGTGCCCTCAGTGTCGCACAAGCTCATTCCGGTGATTGCATGTTGTCATTTCCGTCTCCGAGGTTAACGGGAGCGACCGGGCTATGGGAGACAATGGACCACATGGCAGCCAATAAGAGTCAGGCATGGTCAAGCCAAGACGACTGGTCGGCGGTCTCCGTGCAGAGCCGCCTCTTCAACACGCTGTCCGGCCGGGACCCGTCGCCGCCCTACGGCCATCCGCAGACGCCCGGCGACGGCTTCGTGCCCAGGTCGGCGTGCGTGTCGCACGTCCACTGCCACGTGTCGCCCGCCTCGCTCTTCGCCGGCGCCGCCTTTGACCCGACGGGTGCCCAGGAAAAGCTGGGACCGCCGCAGGCTGCCCATCAAGCCCACGCGGCGCCACCCCCCTCTACGCGGCCCTCATTTCAGTCTCCCTCATCTGCGGGCTCTTTTCAGAGCATCAACCGGGTGTCTGCCACTCACAGCCAAACCTCGCCGGCGCCCCCTGTGGCATCTCCGTGGATAGACCCGACGCAGTGCCGCGGTAACGTGACACTTTGTGTGGCTCTCCTTATTAGTCCATTCATGGATTAAACACTGGTTGTCAGTTTTGGCGTTTCGCCTCTTCAACGAAATGACGTTTTCAAAATGGCATCTTCAATGAATTATTCATGATTTCGGGGGGGTTTGTTGTGCTCAAGTCACGACGTAATTATGGAGCACGTCGCTGGATGTCAAACGGCTTAATCCATTTTGTCCCCTGCAGCCTCGGATGAGTCTGCTCACGCCGACAACGATGCTGCCCTTCCAACAGCGGTGAGGAAAATGGCCGCCCGTGTTGCTTGTGCGACAAATTCATCAAAGTTGCTTCTCCCCCCCCCCCCCCTTCTCCTTTTAAGGGGCTGACAACACGCGCCCTGCTTTTACATCAGCGGTCTCTCTTACTCAAGCAGCTGTCAGACTTGGAGAAACTGGTGAGTCTCGCGCATGCCTGTGCGGGTCGGGCCTGAAGAGGTCATCGAATTTTTGTAACGTAGTCGAATGACGTTTTCCAATGTATTTTTCCAAATTGGCATCTGCTGTGAAAGGCTCTTGGCAAATTCGCCTAACGCGCGTCGTCTCTTCCCATCCAGCTGGACTCGTTGCCTCCCGAGGACGACGTCTGCGTCAAGTCGCCCCTTTCGGGCCCCCAGGCAAATAAATGTCGATTTCATTGCCAAGTGTCCACGCGCATGATGTCTAAGTGTCGTTCGTCTCCGCGTCCCTTCAGTCGCCTCTGTCCACGGGCGAGTCGCCGCCGTGTCAAAGCCAGGCGGCGCACAAAATCGAGGTGCGTTTGTTCATCATCACGTGCGCGTTCTGATTCCGCGCTCACGTTCCGAGGCTTTCTTTTCTTTTTTTTTTTTGTCAGCCGGAGTGGTACGCGTATTCAGACGGCGCGTCGCCGGCATCGCCGCCGCAGCAGCAAGTGGCGTCCTCGGACAGCGAGCAGCGCGAAAAGCCAGCATCCGATGGCGAGCGTGACGACGACGACGACTTGACGGATGACTCCGCGTGTGATCCAGCAGACCTCGTGAGATGACGCTGCACTGCGTCAAACTGACGCCGGTTGCGAATATTTCCGTTGCTTCGGCGCGCTCCACTCAAGGCGCGTTCCCACGTTGCAATTTGTGGCCTAAGTTTTGTGGCGTGCAACGTGTTGGATGCGTGTTGCACGAAATAGGACTTGCTCTATTTTCTTGCAACGTGTTGCATGAACCCGACCAATCAGAACGCGTTGCGCTATCACGTGATAAAAAAACATCTCGTCGTTATGCAAACACGGAACGCGGAAGTATAATGGAGAAATCCCAAAAAATCGGGGGTGTCACATTTTGATAGCTGCGGCCTCACTCGCTCCAACAAAAGTTCAAAATTGCTGCGATCCATTGGAAGGAAATTTCTGAAATGATCGGGGTCCTCGGCCGCCAACTCCTGCATCAGAGCGTTGTAAGCGCCGAGTTCTTTCCGTCTCTCGATCCACCGTCGTACCCAAAACCACCGTTTTGGTTTTGGCTCCTCTCGCTCGGCTAGTAGACCGATAGCTGCCAGTTCGAGGAGATTCATCGTCGCTGTCGTATTGACAATTAGCCGCCATAGTCGCAGAATGAAATATGTTGCTGAGCAACGTTAAACGCGCATTCGGAAAAATATTCTCGCCAGATTTGAAATTGTTTGCAACCGTTGCAAGGTGGGAACACATTCGGTTTGCAACATCAGATTTGCAATTGGTTTTATGCAACACGTTGCATAACACAAATTGCAACGTGGGAACACGCCTTAAGGTGGACACGTTGCCCAGTGTTACTATTTTTTTAACATGTATTGCATCGACGTATATTCTTTATCCTCTGCGAAGAATGACGCTGATTCTTGCACCTTAGTTAAGATGGTCTTTTTTTTTTTCAGTTTCATCAATAAAGCTGCGGTTGGTGGGTTTTAATTGGGGCCCAACTAATATGGATTTTTTTTTTGTTTTAGTTTTTTAAGACCGATTCCAGTATTTGGCAAAAGAAAATTCCGACAACTGATTGAATTTATGCAGTAGATTGCAATTATTCTGTCGAAAAGCACCTGAGCCCCACGTTTTTGGTGTGTTTTGGGAGTTGCAGTCACAGAGTTGAAGGCATTTCCATTCCTTTGGCCACGGAAAGAGCATTTGGTCTCGGGGCCCGAGGCACCAGTGAACAAATCACATCAACCGGCAGGCCTTTGTACTTGACTGCGACGCTGTCGTCTTCCCCCAGGACGGCCGCTCTCCCGACCCGTCGGACCGCGGCGCCGTTTTTGAGCCGAGCGACGACAGCGACGGAGCGTCGGACGCGGGAGACGACCTCGTCCTCCCCTCGGGCGGATACCCCCGCACCCCCGCCGGGTCCCTGCGCGGCGCCCGGCCGCCGGAGGCCGAGACGCAGTGGAGCCGCTTGAAGAACGTCAAGGTGGGCTCGCGTTCAAATGAAACGGGGTCGTCGTTTGTTCGGGCTTACGCACGACCTGCGCTGGGCTGCTTCTCCCCATCAAGGTGCGCGCCATGAAACGAGGCCAGAAGAGCCGCGAGCGCGTTTCTCGGCGGAACCACTGCCTGTTCTGCTCCAAGGCCGTCATCAAGATGTCCAGGCACCTGCAGCACAGACACGGCCACAAGGAGCAAGTGTCGGCCGCCCTGCGCTTCCCCAAAGGCTCCCGGGAGAGGCAGCGGCTGTGGAACCAGCTCATCAACGAGGGCAACTACCTGCACAACAAGCACGTGCTGAGGACGGGCCGGGGGCAGCTGGCGGCGCGCAAGAGGCCCCCCGAGACGGGCCGGGCGCGGGACTTCCTGCACTGCCTGTACTGCCGAGGCCTGTTCATCAAGAAGAACATGGCCTGCCACATGAAGCGCTGTCCCGAACGGCGCCGGAGGATGAAGGAGGAGGAGGGGGAGGGGGGCGAGCCCCGCGTGGGCAAGGAGCGCGTGGAAACCCGCTGCGCCATGGAGGCCATGGGCGAGCTGGGCATCAGCGCCGGCTTGCGCGCCGTCCTGGCGCAGATGATCTACGACGACGTGACGCGCCTCATCCTGGGCGAGCCCGTCCTGCTGGGCTACGGCGAGGGCTTGCTGGCGCGGTACGGCGCCGACGCCAAGCGGCAGGAGTACATGCGGCAGAACCTGCGGCAGGTGGCTCGGCTGGCGCTGGAGGCCCGGAAGCGCACGCCGCTCGGGCGGCTGGAGGATTTCTTCCTCCCCGACAGCTTCCCGCACGTGGTGGCCGCCGTCAACGTCCTGGCCGGCTACGACCCGGCCGCCCGCACCTACGGCGCCCCCTCGCTGGCCATCAAGCTGGGCTACTCCCTCCAGAAGGTGTGCCGCCTCGTCCAGGAGAGGGCGCTGGAGCGCGGAGACTTCCGCCTGGCCGAGGCGGCCAAGAACTTCCTGCTGGTCTACAGGAAGCAGTGGGCCAAGAACATCTCCTCGGGCGCCCTGTCGGTTCTGCGGAAGAGCAAAAGGAGCTCCGGGGAGGAGGTTCCGGACGCCCAGGACGTGAGGAGGCTCCACCTGCACGCCGAGAAGGTCCACCTTCTGGCCGAGGAGAAACTCCGGCGGGAGCCCGCCGCCGAAGCGTACGACGCGCTGGCCAGGGCCCTCCTGGCCCGAATGGTTCTGTTCAACAGGAGACGAAGCAGCGAGGTGTCCTCCTTACCGCTCGCCGCCTTGACGTCCGTCAAGAAGCCCGACCCGCGGGAGAACTCGGACTTGTTAGCGAGCGAGCTGGAGAGGAGCATGTGTCGGGTCTTCAGCAGGATGGAGATCCGCTCGGCCTGCGGCCGCCTGGTCCCCGTCCTGCTCAAACCGGCCTTCCTGCCCGCGCTGGAGCTGCTGGCGCGGGTCCGCCAGGCTTGCGGCGTCCCCGCCCGCAACCCCTTCCTGTTCGGGCGCCCGCACGCGCTCAGCGCCTACCGCGGCTCCGTCTGCGTGCAGCTGTTGGTCAAAGACGGCGCCGTCCGAAAGCCCGAGGCGCTGGCGTCGGCCGGCGTTCGCCAGCGCCACGCCGCCATGTTGCAGCTCCTCAGCCTGGACCCCGCCGAGAGGGAGCTGGTCCTGGGGCCCGACAAGCAAGCCGAGAGCCTCCGGGGCGACGCCCACCCTGAAGGTGAGGGAATGAGTTTAAAAACAAACAAAAAAACCTGGGGTAACCTATCCTTCTTCTTCTTCTTCTTCTCTGTTTTTGTGCTTTGGCGCCCTCTTATGGTGCCAAGAAACTATGGCGAAGGTGCAGGGAGAGCCTCGTTTCCACTTATAGCATCGTTATGACAAAAAGAAACATTTTTGAAGTGAGCTGAGGAGCTTCGTTGACACAAAAGTGGAGCTTTTCTGCCGTCACTAATAAATAAGCGGATTTTTTTTATTCTTTTTTTTTTTTTTTTACCTTCTGATTTGCAAACGTCCGTCCATCCGTTCTCTTCGGCTTATCCACGGTCGGGTCACGGGGGTGGGGGGCAGACTTGTACCTGTACTCGTGCATCTGCTCGCCCATCCTGACTGCTTACAAGGTCCCCCGGCGGGGGGGGCACGCTTGGAGCGCCTTCTCCGAAACACGTGAGGACTTGATCGGGCAAATGGCCACGCCCCCTCGAGGACCCTGCCGAAGGTGTCAAGAGCTGGTCCGCCGCGACGCGGCCGGGCCCCGAAAACCGCACTTCTCCTCCTGAATCTGACCTTCGACCTCCTCGCCGGGCGCTCCTGAACAGACCTGCAAAGTGCGACTCCTCTGTCGTCGGAACACGCCCGCCAGAATCATTTCCTTTATTTGCGTCAGGTTTAATTGTTGGTATGAATATTTGGATGTCCAATTAACATCCTCAATGATCCTTTTAGGTGCCAGCGAGCCCAGCGAGTCTGTCGACAGTTGGCCCGGGACACACTCCACCAAATCCGCAGCGGCCCGGCGGCGGGCGCCGAAAGGTACAAAAGTCGCCATGCGATCGCTTTTTCGCCGATGTCCTGACCAAGCTTCAAAGCGTGGAGGCCAAGTCGTCCGTCCTGAGTTGTTCTCGCCTTTGTCGAATTCAGTTGCTTCGCCGGCCAGCAAGCACAAGTGGAGCGACTGCGAGGTGGCCGCCGTGGAGAGGCACATGATGTCCCTCATCCGAGACCACAAGGTGCCGCAAAAGCTGGACTGTCTGCGGTGTCTGGAGGCCGAGCCGCGGGCCCTGAGCACGCGCTCCTGGAAGGGCATCAAGGACTACGTGAGGAACCGGATCACCGCCCTCAAAAGACAAGCCAGGCCCCCCCAGGCGCTGATGTCTCTGGAGTAATTTCGCACCCCTTTATCTTTGGTTTTCCAGCTGTCGTTCTTTACAAATAGTTGCAAGGCTTGGCTATCGTCTCACATTGTCATTTTGCCGAATGACTCTTGGCTTGATTTATTGGCTCTTCTTCAGCGAGATTGTGTGCGTCGAAGCGCAGCGGGATGATTGACTGAGGAGAACTGGTCTGACTGGAAAGGATTTCCATCTTATTGTTGAGATGTAATTATGGCTCACAGATAACCTGTTGGCACAGAGACTTTGTCACATCTTGGCCGGTTGACAGTAACACACTTTGACTTTGGAGTCAGACAGTCCTCCATGAAGCATCTCCAGTGGGTCCAAAATGCCGCCGCTCGCCTGTGGACCGGTACTCTTAAGAGGGAGCGCATCACTCCCTTCACTGGATCATTTTGGAGTTCTTTAGAAGATCCTGCCATTTGTTTCCAAATCTTGAAATGGCCTCGCCCCCACCTAACCCCTCGAAGCTTCCGCCCGGTGCCTCAGCCAGGCGCTATTCGAGGTACCGAAAACTAAGTTCAGAGGCGACCGAGGCTTTTTGCATTGCCGCTCCCTCTCTTTGGAATGAACGTTCGGCAAGCCCCCTCGCGCTGCCCGTCTTTCAAAGTCGTCATTTTTAGTCTTTGGCTTTTGACTTATCCTGAGACTGGATTTTGTTGTTGGACTGTTTTTTGTGCTTGCTAGTGTCTTCACTATTCATTGATTGTTTTTGCTCCATGGCGCTTTGTAGACAGCGGTGGTTGTTTGAAAGTGCTCTCGAAATACACTTGCTGTTGAGTTGCGGCGTGTTTTGGATTTCTCTCAGCTTGAAAACCAGAAGCTGCTTGAGAGCTGCCTGCGCCAGGAAATGGGGCAAATCGTCTTTCAAAGTAACGTGCAAATGAGGTAAGGATGGCTTTAAGAAGTCATCCTTGTTAAGAATAAGGATGACTTATTAAGTTATTAATAAGTTATTAATGTTATTAAAGTCCCTCATTAAGAAGGACTTTAAAATGCAGTTTCAAGTTTAATTCACTTCGGTTCCAAACGAATGATTAAAATTAAACAATAGAAATTTAAGCACAGAGCGATTATTGCATAGCGTTGTTAATATATCTATCCACTAACGCCCCCCCACCCCTCAACAAAAAATTTCTGGCCATGAAAAATAGCCACTTGGGGGCCAGCAAATTCAATTTGGGGAGGGACCTCGATTTCGTTTGGGGCCAGCCCTGAGTTGAACGATAGAAATTCATCAATTTCAGGTACAGTATAAATGGCTTAAAGTCAGTTTCTGGTGGCACATATTTCAGCTCATAGCCCTTGACCTCTATTTTCTTCACTTAAAAAAAATCCTCAAACCCAGTGATAAACATTTAATATGCGTTTCTATGAAAGATGTGAGGGGGGAAAAATTACCAGTACCAACATTTGGCCCATCCTGCATCCTACACTGAGAAACAAGAGTTGAGTTCAGGGTTGAAACCTCATAATCATTACTATTATTACTAACAAGTAAGCCTTGTTTATTTAAATTTTTCCTTTTTCATTTACATTTAAAAATGTAAACTTGATAAAGTGAATGCGGGGAAAAATATAAATACTCTACTCTTATTTTGACGTGTTTGTAAGTCGGGACCGGAAGTGAGCCTTCGCTTCGCACGGTTGTCTTGACGAAAATGCCTGGTTGAGCGAGCAGCTGTCAAACCGAAAGGGGCGTGGAGAGAGAGAGAGAGAGAGAGAGCGAGCGAAAGACCTTCCGTGCTCTGTTCGGTGTTTCCCGATTAAACCTCGGCCTCGCCTCTTTCTCCAGTGCCGGACGACTTGATTTTTGTTTGTTTGTTAGTTTGCTTTTGTGGGTTCTGGGCGGACCTGTTGTGGTTTATTCCCCCCTCCCCCTTCCCCTCGCCGGCTGACAGACAACATTTGACCGGAGGAAGAAGAAGGAGAAGCGGGAAACATGGCCACGACGACCTGTACAAGATTCACGGACGAGTATCAGCTGTACGAGGAGCTTGGCAAGTGAGTCGAACCGGACGCCCGCCGACCGTCGTGTCCCACGCGCCGCCGCGCCGCGGGGGCTGGCCGGGGGCGACGCTCGCCGAGCTCCGGGGCCGCGCGGCGTGGGCGTGCGTGTGGCGACGTGCGCGCGCGGTTGTTGTTTTTGTGTGTGTGTGTGTGTGTGTGTGTGTGTGTGTGTGTGTGTGTGTGTGTGCGCACGCGCGCGCACATGGATTCGCCAAGTGAATGACAGTTTGGAAACATGTCAACAATGGACCAGTGTGGCGGCACGACTGCTCCTAGTTTTAAGTCCTCACCACAAGTTTGCGAGGAAATGATGCTTCTCTCTTTCCCAATTGTGTCCCAATTTATTTGCAAATATCTTTTTCACATTCGACTATTTTACATAGAAATGATTTTTTCCCCCTCAAAAGTATCCTATCATTTCACGGAAAATATTTGACCTTTCTCAAAAAGATGTCCCAGCACGTTTCGATCATATCGGTGACGTTTTTTTTAATCACCTTTTCAGAGAAAATATGACTTTTCTGGACAGTGTAACGCTTTATCCCCGACAAATATGCGATTTATCATCGAAAATGTGATGCCTTTTAGAAAGTTTTTCTAAAACTTTTTCTTTTAATTGACAGTATAAGACTGTTTTTTTCACTCGAAAATAGATTCCTTTTCATTGAAAACATTCAACTCTTTTCGAAAGAATATCAAACGTAACAGGTTTTTTTGGAGAAATGTCGACTTCTCTGAAATAAGGAAATATTGGAAATAGTAACTTTTTGCCAAGAAATAGAGTGCATGATGTTTTAGGGTTTGTTTGTTTGTTTGTTTGTTTGTTTTCAGGGGCGCCTTCTCAGTGGTGCGTCGATGCGCGAAGCTGTGCACGGGGCAGGAGTACGCGGCCAAAATCATCAACACCAAAAAGTTATCCGCCAGAGGTAACAACTTGCCGTCAGCTTTTCCATCTTGGCCATGACGTTTTTGTCGCACTGAGGCCATTTTAGCTTCCCGGAGTTCGTCCAGATGTTCGGTTTTGGGGGTTGGGGTGTGGGGGTTAGGGTTATGGATTTTGAAGTTGTATTTGTTTGTGCAACAACGGTCCAAGATGACGGACAAGGTTGACGAATAGTGTCTGGGATTAGGAAAGTGGTTCCGTCCCGTCGTGGAGGAGGTGAGCGCAAGGCCAGCCAAAGCGCCGCTGACTTTGGGAGTCTCCTTTTTTTTTTTGCCCGCCTGGGAACTTTCCTTTCCTACCCGAGCCGAGCCAAATGAGCCGGAAAAGTACTGGGAGGATAAGGACGGTCTGAGTGGTCCCGATGCGTGGCAGTGGCGCCCGGATGCAAGCTTTCGGCGCCCTTTGGCGTCGGTTGCTCCCGACCGACCTCCAGACTCGGCTCAGCAATGTTCGCCATCGGTTTCACGGGCCGCCCGATGTCGCTCCGCGTTGGCCCCGAGATGCCAAAATTGGAACTCGACCTTGATTTTGACCTCGATTTCATGTGACAGAGTGGCCTTCTCCTACTTGTTGACACCGAGCTTCCCTTAACTTGACGAACTGCCGTCAGTTTTTTAACATTTTCTCATCAAAACTTTTCATTTCAAGGACATTGAAGGCGGAAGTCAATTTGTATGATTGATATGTTGCCGATTTTGATGAGTTGGATCGGATTGTTTTCCTAAAGTGTCATTTGACGCTGCGCGTGTATTTACACACGTTTGTGTTCGAAGCATGATATTTTAAAAGCACTCCTTCTTTTCCGTTGATGTCGAACGTACGCCACCGACGTACGTTTCTGCACTTTCTTCCCTCGTTTGAATTAGCTTGCTACTTTTGGATTCTGCTTAATTAGCGACCCAATTTTGTCCTCCATTTTGTGTCAATGTTATCATTTCACGTACGTGCGTGTGTGTGTGAGTGTCTCTAGTGCACGCCAATTTGACTTGGGTGAATAGAGATCAAGTACGTCTCAGCAATTGCCTTTGCTCCTTTCGGACGATTGCGTTGCGTGTCACGTGTTTGTCTCGCTTGTCAAGCGACGAGCGATGTTGCGATGCCCCACGTGGTCCGATTAGTCAATAGCGGCTCTCATCAAGTGCCTTTTTCCAGCCGCCAATAAAGGGCCTTCGCTAGCGTAGGCCGCCAATGTGAGCCAACACCAGGACACCGGCAGCCCCCCAACCCAGGCTCCATTCGGCAAAGGCCAAATTGACTGTCGGGCTTGGGCTCTCTTCAGGCTCAAACGTTCTGACCCCTGGGTGGGGGGGGGCGCCACTGTTCATCTTTGAGCCGTCACGGGCGGCAAGGTGGCAAGGCTGGTGTCATATCGCCCCCCCCCCCGACCCCCCGTCAGCGCAGCAAGCGTCCTTTCATGAGATTAAATCCATCCGCGATTATCCTGCCGCTATTAGCGGGAGGCTAACTGCTAATCCCCTGCGATTGGCTCCTTGAGTCTCCGCGTGAAGTCGTGCCATCATTCTCCCCCCCCCGCCCCAAAAAAAACCCTGCACACAGAACGGGCACGTCGCCCTACTTTGAAGTCCCGTTTTCTTCCTCGACTTGCATCGCAGCAAACGCCAAATGCACAAAGTGGAAAAGGGTTGGGAAGAGGCGGGGCTTGACTTTGATTGACAGCCGCGGCGGGAGGCCAACGCTCGGCATTCTGTTTCAAACGCCGTTTGCTTTGATCCCTTCTCTTTTTCTGCGACGTTGCCGCACCGTCATCTGTCAGATCACCAGAAGCTGGAACGGGAGGCTCGCATCTGCCGCCTGCTCAAACACGCCAACATCGGTGAGGACGCGCGCGCAAAGCGCTTTGCAAGCGGGCAAGTTGTCGTCGTCGCCGCCGCCGCTCACCAGCGCGCGTGAATTTGTGTGCCGTTGCAGTTCGTCTTCATGACAGCATCTCCGAGGAGGGCTTCCACTATCTGCTCTTTGACCTGTGAGTCTCCCGGCAAGCCGCGGGAGAGCGCATCGTCTTCTCTTGTCGCCGTCCGTTCCGTCTTCGCCGCGTCTTCTTTTCGCCTCTTGTCGTCGCTTCCCGCCCCCGTTTCCTGTGCGGTGCTTCTCATTTCATCTGCGCTGGTTTCCTCTCGTTGTTTCCGCTTCTCCTCCTCATGTCCTCGCCGCCGTCCTCTTCCCCCCCCGCCCCCCTCCCTCTTTTTCCCTCCGAAACAATTCCCCAAATCTTTAGCGCGGGCGCTCCCACGCCATCCGCATCCGTCTCTGTGTGAACCCCATCTCGTTTCCATGGTGACCGTGCAGGTCAGGGGCGGGGGGGTGAAGAAAGAAATCTCTGGATTGAAATGTGTGTCGCTCCGCAGGGTGACCGGAGGCGAATTATTTGAGGACATCGTAGCCCGAGAGTACTACAGTGAGGCCGACGCCAGGTAGGGAGGACGCTTCGCTCGCTCGCTCGCTCGCTCGCTCTCGACACGTGTTGACGGCAAAAACGTCACCTGGGAGCAAGAAATGGCTCCCGGCCTCTTTTTGGAACAGTTCCTTGCCATCTTGGGTGGCTCATTCCTTATCTCGTGGCTCCACGCTACTTCTTTTCTGTGAGTCAGGTGGTGGTCTCTCTTGCCCCCAAAAAAGGAAAAAAATGTCCAAGTTTCGCTTTGCTTCCTCTTCTCCACCCGCACCCAATGCAGCTTTCTCGATCTCGCTGGCAGACTCGTCACTCCACCCACTTGACAGACAGTCGGCGCAGGTACGAGCGCCCGAATGTGACAACAAGCCAGCGAAAGTGAAGAAGATGCAAAAAAAAAAAAAAAAAGCCCAGACGTTGTGGGAAAAAAGATGGCCGCTACTTGCGCTCCGAGTTCTGAAGGCCGATCTGGAGCTCTGCGTATTCTCTTCTGCTAAGTTAAATCGTGGCGGCGAGAGGGAAGGCGCACCGTTTGATCAGTGCGCGTCGGACTTATTATTCAAGCTCAACGAGTGCCGTGAGTCCGCTAAAGGCTAACGCTAACGGACGCTAACGGCCAAAACCAAACGCCCAACTTTTGAAAATGCCGTCATCTCAAAACACAGACAGCAACCTTCGAAAATGCAAACGGTAGAAAAAAAAAAACAGCCCCACGTGAAAACATCTGAAAGCAACCGGCGCCTCCCCGAAACCAGCGACGCGTGACAGCGTTCGCCTCCCAAAGTCAGACAGAGTCGGAACATTCTCATCGCCCCCGTACGGCTCGCATCCGAATCCACCAACAGTGTTTGAACCTTGAAATTGTTGAACGCGCGCGAATCTCGGCCGAGCCGAATGACGACCGGCTAAGCTAGTCGGCTAAGCTAGCCGGACGTCATTTGAGCTTTTCAATCAAATGTCATCTTTTTAATGTCAGGCATCAAGGCCGCTTCCCTCGGCGCCTGCCCGCCCGCCCGCCGCTTCGCTCCCTTGGAGACCGGCGGGAAGTGGGACTTTCATTAGCGCCGCTAATTAGTCTGAATCGCACCCCCGCAACTCTTCTCCATCACGACATGTCGCCGTCACTCGCTGCTTGATGCTTGACACACTTTAATCTGTGCTAGAAGGTTCTTTTTTTTTTTTTTGGTGTGTGCGTGCTTATTTTTGTCCTGGCTATTTTCAAGTCATTTTGGCTGCGTCACGGGAAATATCGGCCGAATCCGCTGTTTTTGCGAAAGGTCTACCGATTTGTCGGTAGACCCTTTCGAAAATGTCGGTTCAACCTCGGCGGCGCTACGCTAGCCGCGAGAGCTGAGAGTGTGTGTGTGTGTGTGTGTGTGTGTGTGTGTGTGTGTGTGTGTGTGTGTGTGTGTGTTTTTGCATGCAGCCACTGCATCCAGCAGATCCTGGAAGCCGTGCTTCACTGCCATCAAATGGGCGTCGTGCACCGAGACCTGAAGGTGAGTAAGGCGGGGTCCGGTTTTTAGTTTTTGGTGTGGGTAGCGTTCCATTCTCAGAAGGAACACGACATTTCGGGATCCGCAAGTTCCCTCCTCCTGGTTTGTAGTTTTGTTCACTGGAATATGTCGACCAGGGCGGAGCAGACGCAGCTCCAGTTACAGAATGTTCATGGCTTGAAGAGCCGCAGGGGTCAAAGGTTTTGGGGCGGGGGCGTCTTATCATCGGAAAAATACGGCTAATCAAATCATTGTGTGTGATTTGAATGTATTCAAATTATCGCACGCTTCTCCTATCATAATACAGACCAAAAATTTGGAGTTTTTATGCCTGTGATGACGAACAAATTTCGGTTCTCCAACGAACTGAGCGCACTTGAATGCACCACTCAAGTGGTGCATTCAAGTGCGCCTTCCTTACACGAGGACGTTCACGCTTCCTTGTGTCGCTTCCCATTGTGAGCAGACGTGTTCAGGAAGCATTTTTTCTTTTAAAAAGAGCGTGGTTTCGGTTTTCGAACAATTTGGGGTTTCGAACGGCCTTCTGGAACGAAAGCCCAGGTTTCGACTGTAAATCAATCGTTTAGTTTGTGTTTTTCCGATGATTACCCGAGTGATACTGAGTTCAAGTGTATATTTACACATAGTTTTAGTCGTAAAACAGTTGACTCGTTTTTGCTCAACGACATCAATTCTCGCGCTTCCCGTCCTGCATTACGGCGCGAAGGCACGTCAAGAGACTTTTGACTGGCTTCCAAAAGCGCCCACAAAGAGAGCCCCCGCGGCCCCTTTCGTGCCAAAATAATCGTCAGCACAATGCAACGATTTGCCTTCAATGAGTCCAACCCAATGAAAAAGTGTCATGTCTGGACATTTTTGTGTTTTGTGTCCACATGTGGAACCCCCCATCCCCCCCAGCCGGAGAACCTGCTCCTGGCCAGCAAATGCAAGAACGCGGCGGTGAAGCTGGCCGACTTTGGCCTGGCCATCGAGGTGCAGGGGGACCAGCAGGCCTGGTTCGGTGGGTAGACCACGCGCGGAAGACGCGCGCGCGGCGTGACGCGGTGGCGTCGTGGTGGGGACGCTTTGAAGTTGTGCGTGGCTTTCCCGCTCTTCTGCGCAGGCTTCGCCGGCACGCCGGGGTACCTGTCCCCCGAGGTCCTGAGGAAGGATCCCTACGGAAAACCGGTGGACATCTGGGCCTGCGGTGAGCGCGGCTCCGCGCCAGCGCGCCTTGCTAGCGTCGCGCGCCTTGCTAGCGTCGCGCGGCTTGCTAGCGTCGGCGCGTCTCTTCTTACTGTCGCCCGCGTTTGTGCCAGGGGTGATCCTGTACATCCTGCTGGTGGGTTACCCTCCTTTCTGGGACGAGGACCAGCACAAGCTGTACCAGCAGATCAAGGCCGGCGCCTACGACGTGAGCCTCCCGCCCTCCTCGTCTCCTCGCTTCCCTCTTTTCGGCTCTGAGCGTTGAACTTTCTCGGCTTCCTCTCCTCTCGCTTCCCGTCGCGCTGGGGGGGTAGCTCGGGAGGTCGCTGCGATGCGGCCTGGAGAAAGGCCACGGTCTCGACGCGACTCGATTGGGAGAGAAGAAAGGCCGCGCCTTTGATGTTAGCTGGGCGGCTACTCGCTAGGTGAGGACTGAGGAAAGGAAGAACGGCGCAGGGCAGAAGGGTCAACGGGCGGGCTGGAACGTCGGCAGACGCCAGGTCCGTTGGCGCGCCGCTATCAAACTTGTCGTGACGAAATGAAAGGTCGCCAGGTGGGAAAGTACCGACGGAGACGGGCCTGCTCTGGTGCTCTCGACGCCTCCGGAGCTTCACAAGAGGACATTGTTAGCTCGGCGCTCGGTAGAAAGTCAACGGCGAGGCTGCTGCGATTTGGGCGGCCCAGTTCAACCTGCGGCTCGGCGAGCGGCGAGGGAGGGACGCGCAAAGTCCACGTTAGCTGCGTACGGTGGGTCGCGGGGGCGGCGTCGCGCTGGCTTGCCGTCTTTGTTTTTGCAAAGTGTGTCGTCTGCGCGCGCGACTTCCTCGGCTGCCTCTCCTCCGCTTTGATGTCGCCGTCGCGTTTTCCACTCACTCCCTCCGAGCTGGCTAGCTTCCTGACGTTTCTTTTTTGGGCGCCGCCATTGCGCAACGCGGCGCTCTCATGCATGTTTTAGGAGGTGGAAGCCTTTTTTTTGGGGGGGGGGGCTGCATATTACCCAAAAAAGCCCAGCAAGCCGATGTCAAACGCTTCCTGTTCTCTCTTGATTCTCACCCGGCACTCCTTCACGTCGCATCCCGGCCGGCGCGCTTTCCCGTGGCCTTTTTTTAGTTCCCGTCCCCGGAGTGGGACACGGTGACCCCGGAAGCCAAGAACCTGATCAATCAGATGCTGACCATCAACCCGGCCAAGAGGATCACGGCCCAGGAGGCCCTCAAGCACCCGTGGGTCTGCGTGAGTGTCCCGCCGAGCGGCCGCCTCGCCCGGACGCGTCTTGCCGCCGCCGCGCCTGCAAAATTGTGCTCTTGTGTTGTCGTAGCAACGCTCCACGGTGGCTTCCATGATGCACAGGCAGGAGACGGTGGAGTGCCTGAAGAAGTTCAACGCCAGGAGGAAGCTCAAGGTCCGTCATGGGATATTTGCCTTCATTTTCCACCCCCCCCCCCCCCACTTGCCGACTTTCTTTGCGCTTGTTTTGTTTGTTCTGAGTTAGCGCCGCCGGAAAGCCGCGCCACGTGCGCCATGCGTGTTTTTCTTCTTTCTCTCCTTGACCCCGACTTTGCTTTTGTTTCCCGCGCAGGGCGCCATCCTCACCACCATGCTGGTCTCTCGCAATTTCTCCGGTAAGTCTCCTCCTCTTCCTCCTCCGCGAGCAAGCGAGTCGCTTCCCGCGCGTGAGCCGGACTCGTTCTCAGGGAGCAGATTCGCCTTTGGCCTTGAGAGGATCCGGTCCCCCTTTTGGGAGGCCGATCCCGCCGCTCGTTGGCAAAAATGTCAGCGTGCTGGCACGTGCGCGTTTATGGCCGTGAAATCGTGAGTGAAGACGACGTGGACTGCGAATTTGCCAAAAAAAATCAGCCCGTCCGAAAAGGGGGCGGGGCTGATGAGCAAGCAGGCGGCGCCACGAACGTTTAGCGGAGACGCTCGATGTGATCCAGTGAGCCGGCGACGGCGGTGAAGCGAATGATTCGGATTCTTTCTGGTGGGGGCGTGGCCTTTTGACAGGACGCCTGGCATCCGGCATCGCCCGTGGCGGCCCGTTGTGCGCTCGGCGGACGCTGGAGTGTCTTTGTCGTCCCGCCGCGCGCGCTCATTTCCTTCTCGCCCTCCTCTCTTTCCCGCCCGCCCGCCCGCGTGCGTGCGTGCGTGCGCTGGGACGCGGACAGTGGGCAGCAGGCAGTCGACCGCTCCGGCCTCTGCGCCTGCGGTCGCGGCGGATAGCGCCGCAACGGGGCTGGTGGAACAAGGTAGCGCACGGCGGCACGACCCGCGTGCATGCCGCCTCCTTGCCCCCACTTCCGCTTTCTCTTTTTGACGACCCCCCCGCCCCCCGCCCTCCCGTCTCAGCATGGGAGCTCAGAGCACGATGGCTGACCACGGCGACCTCGCCATTTCTATGCGGTTGATTTCGTCGACCTCCTCCTGACACTCGCCTCACAGCATGGCCCCCACCCCTGCGACGCGCCCCCTCCTCCCCCTCCTCTCTTTTGTCTTCCCCGCGTCGTCTTCCTTTTCGATATTGTGCCCCCCTCGAAGACAAGGACGGCAACTTTCGAACTTCCTGGATGCTGCATGGAGTGGCTGCCGGGGAGTGGGGGGCATGAGGGGATTTGCGGCGCATGTGCGCGCCGTTGAAGACGCCGGGTTGGGCCGCTTCTCCACTCGGGGACGTGCCGTCTCCGTTTGGGCCGGCGATGTGCGGCCCAAACCGGGGCCACGTTGCCGCCACCTGAGTGGACGTCTGCTTGTGGCGTGGGTGCGGGGGGGGCCACCAAATGTTCTTTTCCCTTCTTTGTATCGCGTTGTTTTCCGAAAACCCCCATTGATCTCCCCCCCCCCTTGCCGTCCAACGGTCCAAATGGCTCGTCCCCCACGACTCGGCCCATCCCTGTCTGTGCCAGCAAACGTCCGCATTTGACAGTCCGGCGCACCAAAGCGCTGACTCGGTCCTCGTTTCCACGGAGCCCCATCGGGACCGGCTCCGCAGCCGGTCCCGTCCGGCCCTTGGCCTCTTGGCGCTCCGATCCAACGTGTGCGGTATATATCAGCCTTGTGTTTGTTCTCGCAGCGGCCAAGACTCTGCTCAACAAGAAGGCCGACGTCAAGGTAAGGACTCTCCGCCGCCCGCCGTCCCCTTCCGTCCCTCCTTTGCGCCGCCGCCCCACCGCTTCCTCCTCCCGCGGCCCTTTTTGTCCCGTCATCGTCGTTGACGCCGCTCGCCCGTCCGGACCGCGGCAAATGAGTGACAGCGACTCCCCGAAAAAGGTTGACAACAGCCTTAAACCGGGGGTCGGCAACGCGCGGCTCCGGAGCCGCATGCCGCGGCTCTTTGGCGACATCTAGTGGCTCCCTGGAGCTTTATAAAAAAAAAGGTTTGAAAGTGGAAAAAGATTTTGATCGTAGGCTAATATAGCTCAGATAGATATAGAGATACATGTCGCAGCTCCGAAAAAGGAGAGCTGTGGTGTTTGGTTTTCCACTTTATCGATGCTTTGAACTGTCTCGCCAAACACAGTCACGTCTGCGTCCGACTCCGCCCCGCCGTGCCTTCTCTCGTCACGTTCTGCTCGAGAGGCGTTCAAAGACAGCCTCGGAAAAACGGAAATGAATGGTCACTTCACTGACACAAAGAAAAGCGAAAATAATGCACCAAAACACAAAAAAAAGTCAAGCGAGGAAATGACAAAATCAATTTTATGGGGGCGTTTGTGAACAATTCGGAGTCTCCTACAAACATTACGTACAGCACGTGTTTCCTACATTGTAAGTTTTAGAGAAGGCTTTTATTTTTGTGGCAGCTCCAGACATATTTGTTTTTTGGGGGGTTGGTCCTGTATGGCTCTTTCAACACTTTGGGTTGCCGACCCCTGCCTTAAACGCACGCGCCTCAGCGGGTCCAAGAAAGAAGACCCCCCCCCCCACCCCACCTCTCCAAAATACTGATCCTTCGTTTTTGAGTGGGGGGAGTGTTACGTTTTTGTCATGAGAATAAACGAAAGGACATTTTTTTTCACCTTCGGGGGGAAAATAAATCGTCAGCTTTTCTGTTGTTTTGATTTCCAAAATGTGAGGCAGGTTGAAAAAATAATAATAAAAAAACAGCGGTTGATTTTTTTTTTTTATGAGCTTGTCACAGAATCGATTCAACGTGTACGCCCCAAGGCAGCACTGTAAAAAATGAAGACATCAAACTGGGGCGCAATTTGACTCGTCGTTTAATTTCTTAATCTGACTGGAAACAAATTGCATTCCTTCATTGAGACGCGGGACGTGATTTCAAACTTTCAAATGGCGCAAAATGCGCCAAGCTAAATTGCTTGCGATTCGGTGACTGGCTTCGGTCGGCAGCCAATGTTTTCGGCGGTCAAATGAAGAACTTGACCAAAAACCGCAAGCGAGCAGAAAGAGATCATGAAGCCTTCAAGGTTGCCGGCCCAAAGTTCTCTCACCGAACCCCCCCCCCCATTCCCCCGCCACCCACGTGTGTGTGTGTGTGTGTGTGTGCGTGTGTGTGTGTGTGTGTGTGTGTGTGCGTGCATGTGTCAAATGCCGGGAATAGCTGCCGGTTCTGGACCCTGGAAACCGAGATGCCCGAAATAGATGCGCTGGTTGCCTAGCAACAGGCTCCTTTTCAGGCTCCCGTCCTTCCGTTTCGTTTCGTTTCTTTCCTTGCCTTGCGTCGCCGTTCCCAACTCGCAGCATGCATGTTTCATGCGACTTTCGTTTCAGTCACACGGCCACTTCACGACTTCAGCGCTTAAGCTTTCATTTGGCATTGACACGTCAAAGGGGGGGGGGGTTAATTGTTGTTGTTGTTGTTGTTTTTGTTTTCCTCTCCCAGGTGGGTTCGGCTTCATTTCCATTCTGTCTCTCAAAGTGCTCTTTTTGTTCTGGCTGCCATTTCATGGGTTACTTTCTATTTCCATCCCTCCCCTGCTTTTTCCTCATCCATTGCTCCCCCCAAATTTTTATCCTTCCATCCATCCGTCCGTCCGTCCATCCGTCCGTCGTTTGGCCCGAGGACAGAAACGCAAGTCCAGCTCAACTGTGCAGTATATGGTGAGCATGCTGTTTGGGCTCCATTTTTTTTTCCTCCCGTCTTTGCTTTCGTTGCTTTCGTCTCCTTTACAAGTCATCCCTAAGAAAAACCGCGTCGCCGCTCTCTGAGTGGGGCTCATTTGGGCCAATGGGATGGAGCGAGGCCACACTTGCTGCCCAAACCAAAATGTGTTGCGTCTTGGAGTCCGTTGCTTCAGCCGTTATCGATGGATGACTTTCTTTTTGAAAGCAACTTTTCAAGGCGGCGTTCCGCAGGGCTCATGTTGCGGTCACCTACAGTTCATCCATTTGGGGAGTTTTTGCGCGGGTCGAGGCCCCCTGACGTGACCTCTGTGACCGCGAAGGCGATTTGGCGCCACTTCGCTCCGTCTTTTGCCGCCGCTTTGCCACTCACTCGCCGCTGCTGCTGTTGCTTTCTTCTCCCACCTTGGAAATCAAACACGTGCGCTCGTGGAACGTTTGGCTGCGCCGCGACCACATCGGCGGCACCGCCCGCTCGGGTGTGGCCGCATCGAGGGCATCCTGTCCTTCTCTCGCCCGCTTTACGACCGAGTGGACTTGCTCACGCTCACCGCCGTGAAACACGCGCACGCACGCACGCACTTCAAGGCCCCCGCTCGTTTCCACTATACGCCGGCGCGGCTGAAACGCTTTCGTCCGCCCTCCCGACGAGCGAGCCTTTCTCACGCAGAACAACAAATTGCAGGCGACGGAAGCGCTCTTTGGCGCCGCGCTGAAATGCGCTCATGGGCGGTGTTGTCACGCTCTCAGCAATGACGACGCGCTCACGTCAGATAGTCAAATGTGTCTTTTAGGAGCGTGCGTGCGTGCGTCTTTTGGGGTTTCTCTTCAGCGGAAAGCTTCCCGGCTCTCCGTATCCGGGATCGGCTTATGTCTGCACTCTACTGCCCCCGGGTGGCCGTACCTCGCAGTGCGCCGCTGAATGAGTTGCCCCAAGTCTGCTGAATTGAGGCCCCAAAAAAAAATTGGGGCACATTTTGAAACGTGTTTCTTGACAGCGCATTTGGCGGGAGCAAATGTCACACACACACACACACACACACACACACACACGCACACACACACGCGCTGGCATGCTGGCACGCCTTACTTGTTAACTTTCCTCCCTCTGCTCTCCTTGCACAGCCTCAAACAAACAGCATAGTCACCAGCCCCAAAGGAAACGTCCCTTCACCCGCTCTGGTATTTACCCTCGTAACCTCGTAACACCACCTCCCCCAACCCCCCCCCCCCCCCCCCGCTCCCCCATGCCTTTGCCTTTCAATGTGTGTGTGTGTGTGTGTGTGTGACCAGCCGCCGCCTCTTCTTCACATCGTGTGTGTTGAGTTCCCCCGCCCTTTTGTCTGTCTGCTTGTATTCCTTTTGTGCGGCCCACACGCTGCAGGGGGCGCCGTCGTTCAGCCCCGCCACCGGCAAGGGTGCGCGGCAGGCACCGGCAGCACTTGTGGCAGGCGCACGTTTGGCTTTTGGGGCTCGAAATCTTGCCTGAACCTCCAACGCTAACTGGCTGAAATAAAAGCCTGACGTGCAACGCTCGCAAAAGTGCAAAAGCAAAGTGCCTGTGGAGGGCCTGTTGGGGGTGGAAGAGGAACCCCGAATGGAATGGAGCAGCGGGCTCCACCAGTTCCCTCCGGTCTCGGCTCAAGAGCCGGCCTCGGTCTCCAAGTCGGCCTCCCGGCTTCTGACGGTGGCAGTCACGTGAGCCCTCGCGGCTCCCCGCAGACTCGACTCGGTGGCCGCGTCCGAGATCCTTTCTGAAAAGCGCTCTCCTCAAAACAAAAATGGCTTCACCCGAGTGTGTGCGTGTGCGTGTGTGCGCGCGTGGACACGTTTCCGCCGATCACTTTGATGGATTCTCCTTCTTTCCACTAACATTCTTTTCTGTTTCTCTTCTACTTCCTGGTTGTTGTTGTTGTTTTGCTCCACCCCTTTTTTTCTTGCCTTTCTCACGTCTTCCATCTTCTTCTGCTTGCTCCTTGGCTCTCTCTCACCCCCTTCCAGGAGCCTCAGACCACCGTCATCCACAACCCGGTGGACGGGACCAAGGTAGGGCCCGACACCCCCCCCCCCCCCCCCCCGCCCACACCTTGTCTGCTTTCTTCCGCTCCTCCCTTTCCATCCCGCATTCGTCTGTGACCTTCAGGCTTGACTCACTTGTGCCCGTGCGACCAGGCCGACGCGGCCACTCCCGCTTTTCCATCTGTCCAGCCGTGTCGCTTTGCGTCCGCCATGCCGACTTCTTCCCTGGCGACGGCGCCACTTGTCGAGCTGAGTTTGCGTCGAAGCGGTGTCGGGCAACTAGCCCGCAAAAGCGCGTCTGTGTTGCCGTGCCGTGACACCGCGTGTGCGCGTGCGTGCGTCCGCGTGCGGCATGCGGACTGCTTCCGTCCTCAAAGTTGTGTGTGATCCGCAGGAGTCATCGGACAGCAGCAACACCACCGTGGAAGATGAAGATGTCAAAGGTGAGGCCGCCCCCGCGCGCTCACATTCGTTTTCCCACCCCAACACACACACACACACACACACACACACTTCTACAACAGCCACTTCCTGCCCAATAGGCCCCGCCCACAGAATCACACCTCCCCACACGGCGTGAACTGCTCTTCTCACAGCCTCAAAGAGTTGAGCCGGCTCAAAGCGATAGGGTGTGGGGGGTGTCGGCAATGCTAGATGTCTCTCGCTCAGGGGTGTCGGCTAACGGACCCGGTGAGCAGCGTTCCTCGGAGCGTCCGGCTCCAACTGACGCCGCCCCCTCGCCCTCCTTGGAGCCCCTCCCCCTCACCCCCCCTCCCAGACTAAGTACAGACTGATGGTCTTGGCGTGCGCTCGGCTGGCGAGGCATTGAGGCTCGAGTCGCTTGGTAATTTGGGACGACTGAGCGCCTTGAGCGGATGGAACAAGCGGCGGGCGTGTGTGTTGTCATGACGATGAGCAAGTGGCCTGTTTGGGGGTTGACGCCTCCTCTTCCTGTTTGCTCGTGGAACAAAATGAACGCAACGCAATACATCAAACCCGGGCCCCCAACCACCCACTTTGTTTGTTTGTCTCTCTTTTTGAACGGCGCCCCCCCCCCCTTTGAATTTGCAGCCCGCAAGCAGGAAATCATCAAGCTCACCGAGCAGCTGATCGAGGCCATCAACAACGGCGACTTCGAGGCCTACGCGTGAGTCGGCCTCTGCCCGCGCCGGTGCCGCGGGCGCGTTCCGCCACCTCACGCTGCCCTTTTTGCTTTGCTCCCCCCCCCCGCAGCAAGATCTGCGACCCGGCCTTGACTTCCTTTGAACCCGAGGCGCTGGGCAACCTGGTGGAAGGCATGGACTTCCACCGCTTCTACTTTGACAACCGTAAGACTCGCCATCCGCCGATGGCCAAATACGCTCCGCCGGCGCTTCCGTTGACGGATTCGCAACTTTCGAAATGAAGGCCTGCGACCTCCGAATCTTTTCCAAATGGCTGCCGGGTCATTGTTTGACGATTTTCGCTTGTGACGTTTTGCCCTCCCGCTTGTCGCCCGTCCAGTGCTGTCCAAAAACCACAAGCCCATCCACACCACCATCCTGAACCCTCACGTGCACCTGATCGGCGAAGACGCCGCCTGCGTGGCCTACGTCCGCCTCACGCAGTTCGTGGACGGGCAGGGCAGCGCGCTCCAGCCAGTCCGAGGAGACCCGGGTGTGGCACCGCCGGGACGCCAAGTGGCAGAACATCCACTTCCACTGCTCGGGAGCTCCCGCCGCGCCGCTGCAGTAGTCGGGTACGTGTTGCGTCCGCCGCGCCGCCGCCTCAAGAGCGCCACCCGCTGGAGCCCCCGCCGAGGCCTCTTAACTCGTCACTCCGTCTCTTAACTCGCCGGCTAGCCCGAGTCGCTCGCTGAGACGGCTCGTTTTCCAAGAGTCTGCCCCCCCCGGGTCAGTCTGTCCATTGAGCTTGTCGCCAGCTAGTCAAGTCTTCTCGCTAACTAGTCGACCAACCGCTCTGTCTTGGAGTCACATCGTCGGTCAGTCCGCCAGTCAGATCGCGCTCCGGCTCGCTAGCTCCTTCGGCGCTCTCTCCGTCCGTCCGTCCGTTCGTTCGCCCTCTCGCGAGACAGCCATCGCTCAGTCAAGTCTTCCCGCCGACGCTCAAAAACCGAGTCGCTCCCAACAAGCAAAACGCTAAGCTAACGGATGACTTTGGGGCCTCGTGGAGGTCGTGCGCTTCGGCCCGTCCGCTTCGCCGTGCCGCTGCTTTTCTGAGAACGGGATTCTGTTTTGGTTTTGGCAGGTGTTGCGGGAAGGGGAGGAGCCGCCACAGTTCAACAGGAACTCCCGCACACACACACACACACACACTCACCCTTGTGAAGCCTGACTTGTGTCACTGCACTGGAAACACGATGTAAAGATTCCATATTTGTATGCAGTATGTATGTCATTTGTACCTTGAAAGTGAGCGGTGGCGGTGGCCAAACTGTGGCTGTTCACGGCGGACACGGTTCCGCCGTGGCTTTTTCTTCTGTCGTTTCTTTTCTTTCCTCTGCCGCTCGCGGCGCCGCCCGTCACGTCTTCGGCTGCTCGGGATTGCAATCTTGCCATTTTCATTCCGACAAAAACTTGTCAGGCGAGGGGCTCCCCGTTCAAAATGTGCAATATTGAACGTGGAATAAGTCAACGAGCCCCCCCGCACCCGCCGCATCAATAAATAAAATGAATGCCACATAGGAGCGTGAATATGAATAGATAAGTCAAAATTGTATTGTGCCGAAAAGGGGGGGCTGCCGCTTGCGTTTGCGACTTTTGACAGTTTCCCTTCAAAGGCTGCTTGTGCAAATGAACACGTGTTGTGAAACGGACTTCCATTTTGGCCTGCCGCTTCTGATCTCGGCGCCACCACCGACCCTTTTGGCACAATCCGCATCGATTTCCTCCGCGTTTTAAGCGCTTGTGTGATATATACGTTTAGAAAGCTATTTTTTGTCGCCAGACGAGCGAAGACGGATGAAGTGGAAAGTGAGCATTTTGCACAAAAGAGACGACACGCGAGGTCAGTCGCCAGGCAAGCCACAAGCTCCGCCCTCTTGACCTCTGAATGGTGGTGCATTCGCTTGCCATTGACCTCCCCCCATCCCGCCAAAGTTGTTTTCTACCTTGTAGCTTGCCCCCCCCCCCCCCCGTTTTAATTCTGTCCGATACGACGGCGCCCTCGCTCGTGCTCTTCGGTTGTATTCTGCCGTGCTACTTTTCTGCTGTTGCTTGGACAACTTGTGCTTCAATAAAATGGCGACCTTGACAAGAGAAAAAGTGGCGAGCGAGCCAGCGCTCCTTCCGGGCAATGGACTTTTGCGTCGCCGAGCGTTTGGACAGGAATTTCGGAGGAATCGCGATATTGCAGGCAAACGTATCCCAGCGAAAACAAAACGTGTTGCGTGATGTGCATATAAAAATTTTGCAACACGGGGATATCTCTGGTTTTAAATAGATGTGATTTTATCACTAAAAATAACACTAAAAACAATTTTATGAGTAGAGGACGACATGCGACACATTTTTCCTGGATTTCCTCAAACGGACGACAATTTCGCCGTACATACGAATCAACTCCGAACGCCGGCACTGCATCCAAAATGGGTCCCGCCTCTCCAGCGGAAGTCGCGGTGAGCGGACGAAGCGGCCGGCGACTTGACGTCGGAGCTGGAGAAATGGTCACGGCGCTTGGACGAGCCTCTCGCTGGCCTCCCACAGCTTCTTGGCCACGCCGGCGTCGCGGGCGAAGGGCGCAGGGCGGCGGGGCGGCAGTCCGCGAAGTAGCCGCCCCCGTGTCGGGCCGCCTCGTCCGACACGGCGCAGTAGACCACCGTCTGAGCGCCCGCCTCGCAGGACGCGGACAGCATCCACTCCAGGACCCGCACGGCGGCTCGGAACAACAGCGAATAGTGCGCGTCCACTCGCTGCGCACCAAGCCTGGGCACGCGAGCGGGAGAGAGCCGTTAGCATGCGCGTTAGCAACAGTTGCCGAGGCGCCCCCCGCGTCTCACCGGGGTGCACGGCGAAGGAGGTGACGCCCTTCCCTCGCGCCAGGCGGCCCAGCTCGTGGCTGAAGTAGACGTTGGCCAGCTTGCTGCGGCAGTAGGTGAAGAAGGGCAGCAGGTTGTAGTTGAGGTCGCGCAAGTCCAGCTTCTGGTACTTGTAGCTGGAGCAGGTGAGCGTGACCACGCGGCTGGGGGCGCACTCCTTCAGGCGGCCCAGCAGCAGGTTGGTGAGCAGGAAGTGGCCCAGGTGGTTGACGCCCAAGCACATGCTGAAGCCGTCCTCCGTCCAGTCCAGGACGCCGGGCATGGCTGGAGGAGGAGGAGGAGGAAGAGGAAGGCGGCTCGGGTCACACACACACACACAAACAGTAACAGGACTGAGGTGCGAGCGCCATTTTCGAAAGTCCGGAGGCCCCTTCGTCAGAACGCGCCGCGGACCCACCCGCGTTATTGATCAAGACGTCGAGCCTCTCCTCCCGCCGCAGGAAGCTCTCGCAGAAGCGGCGCACCGAGCGCAGGCTGGCCAGGTCCAGCTCCATGCCGACCACCGCCAGGCTGCGGCTGCGCAATTTGATCTCCCGCACCGCCTTGTCCGTTCTGTCCGCGTCCCGGCAGGCGACGACCACGCGGGCGCCCCTGGCGGCCAACGCCACGGCCGTCTCCTTGCCGACGCCCGAACTGGCCCCTGCCGAAGACACAACAGAAGCGGGACGGTGGCTCCGCGCCAAGGTTCAGTTCGACCCCGAATCTGTTCCTTGAAGACAAAACGCTTCGGAAAAGCTTTCATTCAACTTAACGGTACTCCTTTCACGTTACGTACGTCGGGGCCTCCGCAGGTATCCTGAGCAAAAGCACTGCGCCGCATTAAAAAAATAAAAAATCAAATCATTCAGTATTCATTTTCTTTGGGGAGTTTTCGAAACCTGTTCTTGGAACTGTTTTTGAGGTTTTCTGTTAACGTGCAGGTTCCTTGAGCAATTGTCAGAAGCAATTTCTGTTTTCTCCACCTTGCAGCCAAACGTGTTGTTTGTAAATGCTTGAAGCTGCCCAATCGTTGCTAGTGTGAAGCACGTTAAGTGGCCTGGTCTATGAAATCTGCTCTCGAAATAAAAATCACCTCGCCTTGAAATAGCCAAAAAAAACAAAAAGGAGACAGCCCTGCCCCTAATTTCATTCTTATAATTATCTTTATTGATAAATTGGCTTGGGATGTCCAAATATTTTCAATCGAAGGCCAAACACATAAAATATATACGTAAAAAATATGGAATGGGCCCCATTTATGACCCCTGCTTTAAAAAAATCCGAATGCTGTATTGACGAAGCAAAAAGTTATTAGCATTAGTGTGATATAAGTTTTTTATGTGTGGTGATATTTTGAAACATTCCATTACACATACACACAGACGTTTTCGAGACTTGCAAAACGCACGACTCAAACAAATTGGTGCGCCGACTGTAAAAAAATAAAAATAAAAAAGTACATTTGCAGTCGATTGACAGAGCCGGAAGTGGCCCAATTTACCAGTAATAAGAACCGTTTTCCCGTCCAGTCGTTTGACGTCGGTGCAGTAGCGTCGCTTTTTCATCCATTTCAAGAAAAAAAAGACGGCCAAAGAAGCGACTACCGTGCAAAGAATGTACATTGGGACACCAATGACATGAACTCAAAGAAGCCAAATACGTGAGCTAGCCTGTTAGCTTCGCTAGCTCACGAGACGCAGAAAAAAAATCCTTCTTATTCCTCCGTTGTGTGGCCATTCGGATATGAATTTACCAGATGTAATATCGCATTCATTAAAATATTTTTGATTGTCGTTTTTTTAATTCTTTCTCAACGGACGTCGACTGATGAAGCGTAAATGATAGTGCGCATGCGTCGTGGTTGTGCCGCAATGCATCATGGGAGAAAGCACCAAACCAATCATGGCTCTTTTTTTTTCCTGGAGTGGCGTTACTGTGACGTTTACGGCACCGGCGTCATTAGGCCTATTTTAGGGAGGCTTCAGCCTCCCGAAAAACGTCTTTAGCCCCCCTAAATAATTTCATTGCATTATTTTTTTCAAAGTATTATTTATTTGTCCTTTACTTTTCTAATATATTGCATCAAATTCAATGTAATGTGGCCATTTTCAATTATATTTCGATAACCTGCCATTATTTAATATTAAATCTCCCGGGTTTCCTTAACGCAACAGGTGTTGCGTTAGCATTTGACGTTGACTGTCGCCATCGCCGCATCAAATGCTAACGCAACAACTTGACAGTTCATTGCCGAAAGTCAGCTTGAGTCGACAGGATGGATATTCGACAGTTTTTTCGAAAGGTAAATAAAGTATTCAATTCATCCATGCTGGTAAAACTCGTGACTATAGTCCGCTAAAAATATCTCCAGTAAACAGCAGAATCTGCACTGTAACAAGTGTTCCCTTCCACCCACCAAGTGAATGGACAGTCTTGGAGATGGGCAGAGATGCAAAGGAACTCCGTGTAAAAGTACTCTAATTGAGTATTTTGTTTGAGTTGAATGACTACTTCTTTTACTACTTTTACTAAAGTCATTTTTTTCAACAAGTATTTTACTTTGACTTGAGTACAATCATTTAATACTTTTTGTATTATTGTATTAGTATAAGAATTTTTAACTGTGAAGAATGGCACATTGTTACATTTTTTAAATGATTTTTGTTGGTTATAAATGTGTGAATCTTCCATTTGTTGTTGGACAGTATGAAAGCATTCAATTTTCCTGAAAGTGGAAAGGCAATTTATTTAGTCTAGATCGCTGTAAGTTAATAATTTTATTGCCCATTACATTCAACTGTACTGTGTTGACACAATAATGATACTTTATTTATATAACACCAAAATCACGGCAGACATCTCAAAATACATAATCTTCTGGGGGCTCAGCATATATTAATACATTTTGGTAGAGAGGAATATAGGCTATGTTATCGGCCCGATAACATAACGATAATATCGGGCATCCTTCGAAATTCCCCTGAAGAACCAAGATTTAACTTTTGAACTCTTTATAATTTCTATTATCTAGTCCAGTTAAAGTCCAGGGGAGGAGCGGAGAACAACAGAACGTCTTGAAGTCCGAATAAGCAATGTTGTGCCTTTCACTCATATTGGGCCCATGAAATATCTTGTGCTCACTCGAAACCCCGTAGAACTCAATTCAATCAAGTTTTTCTCGGACAATTTATATTTATATTTATTTATTTATCCATTAAAATAATCTTATGAAAGCGAAGTGAATGTTTTTTTATCCAGGAAGAAAGTCCCGATATTATGAAAAAAAACTAGTTCAATCTTTTTTTTTTCTGATGGAAATGAGGCAAGGCAGTTTTGTTTATGGCATACATTTAATACGCAAGGCAATTCGATGTGCTTCACGCAATCCAAATTAAATGAAGCATAAATTCCCAGCCAATAAAATAAATTTGAAAAAGCAAAATATCCAAATGTATTGATATGAAGTTCACATTCATTAAAGTGAACAAGAAGCTCCAGCTTTCGTGAAGGGGATGTCGGTCACGTGGCTTCTTTGGGCCCCGGAAACCAAAAGCCTGGCACGCTGACGTCATTGTGAACTGGCAACAAGATGAAGCAAACGCACACGCTCTGACGTCACCAGCCCAATATGTAATTGAGGCTGCCAGCCACTTGAGGGCAGCATTCCCACACGGGGTTTTTCCCCCCCATTTTTTAATCTCTCTCTCTCTCTCTTTCTCTCTGATTGGCTACAAAAGTCCATCCATCCATCCATCCATCCATTTTCTGATCCGCTCGAACGTGCTGCCCCCCCCCAAAAAGAAAGTTCCCACTCAATTAACTGAACATGAACTTTGATTTCGCAATACAGTATCAACTTCAGGTGACTCGTGTAGCATGAGTCGATCCACGAAAAAAGAATCCAAGAGCCCCCCCCCCCAAAAAAAACACGGCCGTTCATTCTGGCCTTTTTGTAAATTCATCCCCCAAAGCTGGCTTTGCTGCTGTAAATTTCTCCATTGTGAGACAAATGAAGGTTTTCGGATCGTATCTCATCTTCACTTTGCAACACGGAATTGGCTCACGAGTAGGCGGACCAGAAAAAGCGTTCGAAGGCCTTGACTCCCAAGTACGCCACGGGTGAACCCCCTCCCCAAGCGGGAGCCGAAAGAGGGCAAGCACAGCGGATTGTTTTGCGCCTTTCAAAAGTGACAGATTGTTTGGTGGAAACGTGATCGGGCTGTTATCCGGTGCCTGGCTGCGGGCCTTTCCCGCCCATTTCCTCTCCCGCCGCCGGCCTTCTTGATGTTGTGCCAACAAAGAGCGCGGCATTCCACCTGCGCATCGGATAGCCCGGCACGGCCCGGACCTGCGAGTCCAAAATCCCCCTTTTGTCGGCGTATCCCACACACAAAACGGGGGGCCTCGCCGCGGCGCGCCGGCTAGCCACGTCGCTCCCGGCCGCCGCGCCGGCTAAGGTAGTGGGGGGGGGGGGTTGGAAGGCCAGGCGACGTGCTGCATCGCGAGGACGACTTTGCTCACGCGGGTTTTCCGCCGCAGGTTTGGACAAGTCTGCTGGCAGCTCACCACAGAAATGTCACGTCGCCGTCGGTGTCTGCGTGCGAGTGCGAGTGCGGAAAGAAAAAGTGGAGCGAGGCCGGTCGGTGGGAGGTGAAGCTGTCTGAAAAGGGCTTGCGAAGGGAAATTCAGCCAGGCTTTGCCACTTTTCATTCATCGTTTTGAGGAACGCTTTGGAAAAAAAGAAAGAAAACCACGTGAGGCTGGTTTGGGTTTGAAACCCGTCCGACCGGTCGCCGTCCTCCACACGCTGGACAGGCCGCGCTTCGTTCGTTCGCGACTTCGTCGTCTCCCAAAATCCGCCGTGTCACGCTGCCGTTCTCTTGTGGGCCACGCATGCGGACATAGAAGGTGACTCGCAGGCACATCTTCTTAATCCCCTGAGAAGAACGAGCAGGAAATGCTCTGACAGCAGTTTACTGAGCCGGTTGTGTGTCTGTCCATCCATCCGTCGTCTGGAACTCTCCACCTTTTCTGTCACGGTGGAATTTTGCCCCCAAATTTGAGACATCCATTGAACTTAAAGCAACAAAAAGTGCATTTCTTTCCATCACGTTGACATGATGTCAATCATGTCTGGTTTTATTGTGTTTCCAATTTGGAACGGATTGACGGCATTTGCATCCATTCCTATCGGGAAAGGGGTTGGAGGTCACGTGGCTTGTTTACGCGCCCTCCGCAGTGACTTCTTTCCGAAAAGCAACAAATGGAACAGGGGTCTTGGAAATACTGACCCCCCTTCTGCCAACCCCACTGGCAGCAGATTTCAAGTCAAAGTCGACTTGATTTGAGTCATGTGATGGGAGAGCAGCACTGATCTGACCCACCCCCCCCCGGGCCCCCATTGCTGTTTTGCTTGTTTTTTGTTTTGGGTTTTGGGGGTGGGGGGCGGGAAAGCCGCAAATCTTCCTTGGCGAGCGGCTGGGATGAATCTCGTGGCGGCCGTCAGCGCTCACTTTGCATTTGGAGCACATGTGTGCCGCATGAAGCTTGACGCTGAACGTCTGCCCTTTGCTTCAACTCTGCGCCGAGTGCAGTGAAAAAAAAGCCTTTGAAGGCCGCCTGGCAGTCCAGAGACGGCGGCATTTGTTTTTGGGGGGGTTTTTTTTGGTCTTCCCTCCCCCCCCTCTGAGGCAAAACCACTTCCAGACTTTTTCCAGCAAACAATGCCTGACGGATTGCACCAAATTGGCCACTGATCCCAATTAGATTTGTTTCTTGACACTCTTTGCCTTTTGCTGTGGAGGACTTTGCCACTGAACAAAAAGTGGACAGCAACAACCCCCCATGCCCCCCAACCCCAATCACAGAGCAACCTTGCAAAAAGTGAAATGGGCAATCTAGAATATGCCAAGTAAAATTCACATCCGGCATGTTTTGATTGCGTTGAGGTCTTTCAACACAGCCCTACAAACATAATTCAACACAATACGTTGGAAGAGAGAACAAGAGCCACAAAAATGAAAATGACAAAAATGTCCCAGCACTGCTGATTATTAATTTTTTTTTTTCCCCCCGCACTGTGTCCTGCACTCTTGGGTCTCGCTTGTCCCTCATCCACACCCACACTTTGATGTTCTCCGACCACAAAGTCAAATTGCGACTCGCTCCGAGGGACTTTTTCTTTTTTTGCAATTTTTTTCTTTTGGTCTGCTCGGATTTGACTCATCTGTGGAATCCAAATTGGCGGCTTTCATGTCTCGGTCGCGGTTGACTCCCGAGGTGGCCGCCAGCGCATCTTCTTTTCCCTCTGATGATTGGCCCTGGGGAGTCAAATTAATCTAATGAATCAACTCGCAGATGCGAAACGTGATCTGTTCGTGCCTGCCTGCTCTTCTGGATCTTTTTTTTTTTTTTTTAAACCTGTCCCGCTCGAGAAAAAACATGTCAAGTGGTTTTGGACGGCATGTGTGCTTCGTGGGCAACTTTCCCAGACAGATTTTCATGTAAAAGTGTCAAAAGACCTCCAGCTGGGACCCTCCCTCGTCACGACAACATTTTACAAAGCCAGTTCCAATCAAATTGCGACGTTGAGTTAAACATTAAAAAAAAACAACGTAATCATGTTCAACTGCGATTTCATGACACGACAAAGACAATTCAGGTTCAAACGGATCAGCTCGGTTGCTTTTCCGCAAAGAACCGTAACCGTAGACGCCTTCCAAAAACGCTTGGACGCGGTCAGGCGGAGGCCTTTCCCGTCCTTGCTAGCGACGTAGCTTCGGCCGTTCTCCGCCGTCACGTAGTTGACGCTTACCTCATGCGCCAGACATACGACAACGGGAGGCGGGTCTGGACTGCAGGCGGGTCAGTCGAGTGCCCGGCGCTCTTTGAGGACGAAAAAGGCCACGCTGTCTGTCGCGACACCCGCAGAATGCGCTTTGGCCTCATCTCGCAGTGATTTCTGCAAATTCTCGAAACTCTTTGATGGTCCCTGATGAACCCCTCCCCATTCCTCGCACATGTCCTGAAACGTCTATTTTTTCCTCAGGCGCTTGTTCACTCGGGGAAGTTCCTTTTCTCGCCACCCATGGCACTCACCTGCTCTCCGGTCAGGCCGCGAGATGTACCAAACAGCCCCCTTTGATGAACTTTCTCCGAACTTTATGGCTGCTGGAACAGTTTGCGGCCAGAACGTTCAAAGTTCACGATGAGTTGCTCAAAACGTCAATCAGGTGGATGCGTTTGGACATGAAATGTCATGTCCCTTTGGAGTGGATTCAATTCAAGTGAGGTGCGACAGGATTGGCAAATCTTTGGATTCTGTTTTGATTGATGGTTAACTCGACGCCCCCGACTTCATCCAAATTGGGTTCGTGTGTATATGTGTGAGACCCTGGCCACCAGGGGGCAACTGACAGAATTTCAATGCTCCAAGGCGGAATTTAAATTGACGTCAGCGGCGTGTCCCAAAGTTGACCCTCGGCTTCCGTGCTGGTTTTTGCCCCCCCCCCCCCTCCCTCCCCGAGCCTTCCGACTAAATGCCTCCAGACGTAAACACTCAGTCCCACTTCACCACCCTCCACTCCGCCTTTTGGGGGCGCTCTTCGTCCCCCGAGGCGCTCGGCCCACGCACCGCGCCGTCACAGCAAGCCGTTTGCGTCCTCGCGCCGACCACGCAGATGTTTTCCGACGGGAAGCCGCGAAGGAGCCAATCGGTTCTGCTCCGCCAGAAGGAAAAACATCAATTGGCTGCGGCTTTGCGGAAACGTGTCTTCCCTTTGCGGATAATGACAAATACAAACGCGCGAAAGGTACCGACATGGAATGCGGAGGCGGGAGGGATCGGATGCGAGCCGGAAGGCCGGGGGGAAATTTGGACCACCTCGGCGCACAGAACGGCGAGTTGTGAAGCGGCCACTGGGACGGAGATTGCGAAAGAAGCCCGGACATTTCCGGGTCAACTTGAAGCCCTCCACTCCACCTCCGTACCATTCACACAGAACCGTGAAACGTGACCACCTTTTACAGACGGCGTGAAAGGGGCTGCACACCACCAGCCTCCAAGCTGGCAAATTTGCGGGCTGAGGGGTCACCGTCGTTCTCGCGTGGAAAGTCGTTGTCGCGCATCAGAGGCGCCACGTCATACTTAAGATCTCCCGCTGCGAAAAAGCCTCGGCGGCAATTGGGCGTGTCGGGAGATTTATGAGAGCACCTGTGCGCGTTGGAGAGCAGGTGTGGGAGGGAATTCCCGCCGTCTGCCGACTCCCACGCCGCAGCGTCGGCTTTGTTCCGATTGTGGCGAGCGAGGGAAATTAAAAATAAAAAAAAAGTCAAGCACATTCCTGCTTAATGATGTGCCGAACGAGGCAGGGAAGACGAGTTTCATGACTTTTTCCCGTCTCCGTGGTGCACCAAAGACACCTCGGCGTGTAATGCACCTCCGTGGACCCTTTCACGCCGCCCGCCCGCGAAAGCCGCCTTCTCTCCGCCGCATCCCGGAATTCAACCACAAAACTTTGCAACGCTCCTTTCGTGCCCTTTGCAGGCGCGCAATGCAGGAGAGAAGCAGCAGGGGGTGCTGTTTCTCACTTAAACGGCACGCCCGTGCGCGACCTTTGCCTGCTTTGTTTGTTTGTCTGACTCTTTCTCGTGAAAATAATGACGGCACCTTCAAGGACTTGATTCATGAACGTGTGCCTCGTACGACCTTCCTGTCTGCCGCCCTCGTTCACACCGAGTTTGTTGAGCTCCAATTTCAATCCCTTTTCAAATCAAGTAGTTGAGATGGCAACGTTAACATGTTGACAATGGCACACTTGAACTTGCCTTGGAAAGAAACGATCGAGTGTTGAGTTTGCCCTCAAAAGTGGAGAAAAAAAAAGCCTTTCGTCAAATCGAAAGTCGTCAAGCAGAACAGTAACTCCGAGGCTCGTATTTCGCTCTGTGACGCCTCAAACGAGAAAACGACAAAAGTAAGAGCAACAAAGAGCTTTTGACGGCAAAAGAATTCTGCAAGCGACGCGGCGTCCACCAAACGGTCACCGCGCGGCTCGATTGGGACTTTTTTGACGCGGCGTTCGCCAACGACCGCGTCCTCTTTTCTCATGCTCGGGACTCACGCGACAAGCTCGACGAGACTCCCTTTCCTCGTCTACCCCTCCGCGTACTGACAGGCGGGACGATTAATTGCTCTTCTGCAAGATGGCAGAAACAATTAGCAATTAGCCCGCGTGCACAAAGAGCACATGCGACAAGCGCACCGCATGTCAAAGTCAACGCAAAACAAAGAGAGCCACACGCGGCTTACTTTCAACCGCCTCGCCTTTCTGTCCGCAGGCTTCATGCAGACGCCAAAATGATGTTGAGGCCGCGCTTGTGGAATCACGGCGCTCTCAGGAACACCTTCGGGAATGACTCGGCCCATTCCCGTTCGTCAAAGGCCAGCGGAGGACATTGCAGCATCCGCGGGGACGGAAAACTTCAAGCAATAATGTGTCTTGAAAAGAGAAAAACAAGCGGGAGGAATCTGGAAGTCGACTTCTGTGACTGGACGGTGCGTCGCCGCCCGACAGAAAAGGGAAGAAACCAAAATCCTTCATTTTAACACCTGCAAGGGGAAAACGGGCGGAGACAAAGCCACGGCGGACTGTGGTTGAAAAAAATATATATATATATATTGAAAATATTTCAAGTCAATTATCTGGCTTGGCCCTTGAGGTGGGGGAGGAGGAGGGTGGGGGGTGCGAGCTTTTTCAAATGTCAAATATGCGCCTTGGGCTGACTAAAGGTTGGGAAAAACTGGTCCAAACAAGCACTTGGGATGACTTTTTACACTTGACTAACCTTTTCCCAGGCCCCGCCCCTCCTCCGCCTCCGCCCCGCCCCCCTCGGCGCAGGTTTGCGAGCGTTTGGCTGAGTTTCCTGTCACATGGCCTCGCCGCCACTCGGATCCCTCCGCGCTGCTCTCTAGTCCCACCAAAGTGCCCCAGCGCCACCGCCGCGCTCGAAGGCTGCCGGCCGCTTTAGCGGACTTGCGGAGTGGAGCGCGAGAGCCGAACTCGCCTCGCCTCGCCTCGCGTCGCCTGAGCCCGGGGACGATGGAGCCGTGGACCGCCGCCGCCGCCGCCGCCGCCTGGCTGCTGCTGGCCGGCTTCTTCTTCCTGTCTTCCGCCTCGCTCTCGCACTTCGACACCGGTGAGTGAGCGAGTCCGTCCGCAACCTGTTGTCTCTCCTCTTCTTTTTTTCCTTCTTCTTCTTTGCCTCGCTTGGTTCTTTCTTTCTTTCTTTTTTTTCTTCCGGCGTCTCCGGTGCCCCAACAAGTCTTCTCTTCGACGGACACACGGAGCGATACCCCCGCGCCACCCACCTCCATCAGCGCCCCCTCCAAACTTTACGTGCGAATATGTCGTCTTCTCGTTGGATGTGGTGTGAAAAGTGAGCGTTCGGTGGGGTGTTTTGGTCCCCGACGGCCCCGTCCCAAAGTGCTTCGGAGGTGCCGCCAGCCAGCCAGCCGGGCGGGCAGCCTGCCGGCCTCGTCCCGTTCTCGCACACGCCCGCATTTTGGGATCAAGTGTGCTCCTCAAAGCGCGAATGTCAGTTGATTGATGACTGGCCGTCGGGTTCAAGAAGTGGTCGGAATCGGAGTTGGGACTTGTTGGCAAAGCCCCCAAGGGGGGATGGATGCCTTCAAAAGGCGCGACCGCTCCACACAGCCTTTGACAATCTGCGATTTCTGGACCCCGAAAGGTCTTTGACTTGATTGGTGACCCAAAAGCTCCAACAGTGTTGTTGGAAATGGGCTTGTTGTTTGTTTTTGGGTGACGATGTCAACACGAGCTCGAAATCTTGAAATTAGGACCAGAAAGGACCCGCGACACCTTGTGTTTACCCGTCTTACAAAAACGGAAATTCACTTGTTTCTAGCCTTAATTCCTTTTTTTTAAAGGGGGGGAGGGGGGGTGATGCTGTCAAATTCGGCCCTACTGTGTTGATTATTTAATTGAACAGATTTTTTTTCCTTGGAATTCTTGACAATGCTGAAAGGTGACCTAACGATGCTCCTGAGCGATCACCAAGCGCATGAGACAAAGCTGCGATTTTCATCCCAATTGCCCCCCCCCCAACATGTGCGCGACTGTCAACTCAAATCCTCTCAAATGAGGCCGAAGCAAAGCCGCACGGGCTCGATGGCGAACGCCAGCAAATCCTGCGACGCTTTCACAGCGTCTTGTCACACTTTGTCCCCGGGTTGAAATTTGAATGGATCGATTCCACAACACGAGTTCTGTTCAAATGTGATGATTTGTTGGGGGGGGGGGGAATCCCAATTCAAGCAAGACTTCCACCTCTCATGCCGGGAGCGCATAAAAATGTTTGTGTGCGTTTTGAATGGCTCGATTGCGCCAGCGGGATCAAAACAAACACGTCTTGAGCGCACACAGACGGCAACGGCCGGAACGGACGCCCCCGGGCGCACGACGCCCGGACTGGCTGAGCTGAGCTCGCCGCAGTCCCTGCCCGGCCCCGGCCCCCCCTGCCCTTTCAAGCCACACACGCTCAAAGTCACCGCCGATTTCGTTTAGAAGGTGAGAAGGGCGACCCCTGGTGACCAAAGATGATACCTCACGGGCATATTTTGGATCGCTGTGGAACAATGCTGTCTGGATTAGGCAATGGGAAAATAATCACTTGTGAAAATATTTCTCATAGCGATGCAGCAAAATCATGATTGCCCCGGCTCCTTAACGTCGCATTGGAATTGGTCGATATGCGCAAAGACGCCACCGTCCGACCCACGCGGGCCTCGGATTGAAGCCAGCGTCCACGTGCCTGCGCGACGCTTTGCTATGCCAGCCCGTTTTTTTTTGCTTCTTTCTCGTTTTTTTTCTCGACACATCCGCCCTCCGTTTTTTCTTTTTTGGGGGGGGGCGTCACCTCCCCTGCGCACAATAGCGGGTCATAACCTCCTCGCGGATATCTAATAAGCCCGCCCGCACAAACCGAGCCCCGCCCGCCTTTTGCTGTAATTTGCGCCGGCTTTCATGTCCGAAGCGGCGAACGTCCGCAGGCTTTCCTTTTTAATTTTTTAGTCTTCTTAATGACAGCCTTCGGGCTTCAAATTAGAGGCCTCGGCCATCTGGGCCGCCGCGTAACTGCTCCCATGTGTACCTAGGTATTAACACAAAGTATTTCAAGCCACGGTATTCCCCCTCAGCACGCCGAGAGGGGAGGAAAAAGGTGGGGGGGGCGAGGGCGAGGGCGGCGGCAGCGGCGGTCAGCTGCCTCTTCCGCGATCCTTTTACAAGACGGCGTCATGAGCCTTTTTCATTCGCTTCACTTTGGCCCAATGGGGGGGTGGGGGGGCACAAAAAACCCCTCAAACAAGCCGCCCGTGGAGCATCCGCCCATGTTGGCCAACGCGTGCGGCGACGGCATTTGCGTGGGAAATGACGCGCCTGACCGCTTGCGTTTCTTTGGAATCTGATGTGGTGGCGGTAGCGCAGGTGGCGCAATCACAAGAGCGGCTGCTCACAGCTGAGCGCGCAAATGCTCTCCAATATTGATTTTTTATGGGGGGTGTGGGGATTGTTCCAATTTGGACTCCCCCCCCAGCCCACCTGCAACCTTCGACCTGGTCATCCAACCGACTCCTGTTGATCACCTTCACAGACACGTTCCAAATGTCACCCGCCTTTTGTGGAATGCCTTGACAAACGTCGCCACGTGGCGGACGGCGTGCGTGAAGGATTGCCGTCGTTCCCGCGGGGCTAACGCCGGCGCGGGGCGCGTCGCATCCTGCCCTTGCCCTCCGAGGCTAACGGCGCCAGCTCGGGCCCCGTCGAGTGGAGGCCTGCTGAGGAATGCCGACACGCTCTCTGACGGACGCCCGACTTTTGACCGTCCCGCCGAACATGGACACGCCCCAAAGGTCACCTTTCAAAATGGCCGACTTTGATTTGAGCGTCGACGGATCCGCCATTTTGGAGGAGCCCGTTTTCCCTCGGCGACGCTCCAGCCGCCCCGCGTGCATCTCGAGAGTTGCGGCGGGATTCGTGGCTGGCGACCCGGGCGTCGACTCCGCCGGGAAGACCATTCGAGCGAGCCGTCTCGTTCTGTCGTCTTATCTCGCGCGTGCCTGAATCCCGACGGCGCCGGTGTCATTTCCTTGCGCTTCCGGCAGCGGCGGCGTTGCTGGAGTGCCTACAAAATAAGAGCGTGCACGTCTCGGAAGGGTCCGAAGGTTCGTACCCGTGTCCTCGCCCCGGGGAGCGGGGCGGACGTCCCCTCGCGCGGGTCAGGTTTGGCGGGCGATGCCCTCGCTCTGCCGGCCGCGCCGAGGGATCGGACCGCCCATCCCCCCCCTACAGAAAACGTAGCCGGTGATTACCAGCGCGCGGCAGGTGCTTATTATCGTGCCGCGGCGGCTGCGGGCCGTCGTGTTCAAAGGCCTTGCGCTCGTTTGATGGCGCTAACCTCCCCTGCGCGCCGCGCTTGGTTTATTATTATTTTTTTTGCCCCTCCTTTCCTTTCTTCTGCTTGGACGTGTCACGCAAATCGCCACCTGCCCGCGCCGCAGCTTCGCATGCAAAGCGGCTCGGGCGAAGCCGCGGCGGCGCCGAAGCGCTTCTTTGGCCAGGGCGGCGCGACGGAACCTTCCATTGGTGGACTCTTTCATCGTTTTGTTTTCGTTCTTCGGAAATAACGACGGCTCGAACGAGCACGTTGCCGTCCAAGTTGAATCCAAGTCGATTGATGGGTGCCGCCGAGCATCCGTCCTTCCATTACGCGATTCTCTTATCAATCAATTCGAGTTGAAGGCGACTCATCGGCGGCGTCACTGATGGAGCAGTTAAAAAAAAAAAAAGGAAAAGAACCCCCCCGCATTGTCATTTGTCTAGTTTCGCTTGTGCTTTGAATGTACATGAGGACGTTTCAGAGGCTCCACCCCTTTTTTGTTGTTGTTGTCCTTTTCTTTTTGTAACTTTGAATCTGTATTTCTACTTGGATCAGAAGTCATTGTTTACGTCAGGGGCTAATCGGGCTTGCCGCCCCCGCCCCTGAACAATATCCCCAAAAGCACCGGTGTCAAAGTCAAGGCCCGGGGGCCCACATCCGGCCCGCCACCTCATTTTATGTGGCCCGCAAACGTAGATCAAGCATGTGGTGTTCCATGACGCTTGCTAAAAGTCTCAAGCGACATTTCAAATTGTCATTTGTCATCCGCAATAACAGTCGTGATTCTTGATTTGAAAACGAGTTCTGCATCCATTTGTTGTGCGCTGTGCATGTGGAGGTGATTAAACATTGCCATGGCTTCCCAAAATTCATAGCGTAACTACAACGTGGCCCGCCACAAAAAAGAGTTTGACACCCTTGCCCAAAAGGGGTTCTGATTTTGACCTTTCGAGCCCCCTGCGATCGTCAGCCTTTTTAGGATAAACCCCGCCCCCTGTCAGAGAAGGGAAAAGTCCGTTGGCCCTCACGGGGACCGCGTGGATCCCCGATTGACACGATCTGTACTTCTAGCTAGTACGGCGTACACCTGCTAGCCCGGTCCGGCATTTGAGTGCCGAACTGGACTCTTGTCCCACTTTGAACAAGGCGGCCCTTGTCCTCGGTGTTGACGGGCCCACGACAAAGCCGCGGCGACGCGAGGGGTCTACGCTGAAATCCGAGTCTTCAGGTGGCCTCCCGAGTGGAAGGTCAGGATAAAAGCCGCCCGGCTTGCCGAGTCGCAGAACAGCGAGGCGGTCACACTCTCGCGATGCCATGAAACCGAATCCGCCGGCCCTCAATGGATCTTCCGTAACTGAGGCCGGTCGGGGTCCCCCCCCCACCGCCCTCCTCCTTGAACCGAGCCATCTGCTTCCCGGTACCGCTGCTCTTCCCACAGTCGCACAAACCGCGGTGAAAGGGGGATCGCTTTCACAAGCCGGATCGGGAATCGGAGACGCCGCCGTTTCAAAAAAGGGCTCTGGAAGATTGCCGCCGCCTCTTTAGCGGCCCATTGTGGCGCTCTCATTGTGACTCCCGACGCTCATACAAAAAAAAAAACGCTTTGAGCCGACGTTCAGCAGAGATCGGATACGCCGCAAATGGGCCGCGTCTCCTTGTTTTGACCGGGCTGCTCCAAATCAAGACGGAAGCCATTTGGGGGTCTCGCAAAGCAGCGGAAGCGGGCCGACATCGTGACGGGGGCCACGCAAAGGCCAAAATCTTGCAAAATGGCGCCGGCCGCAGCTTTGCCTTTGCTTTGCAGCCATGCATTGTCCCGAGCGCTTCTGCGTTTCGCTGCTTTTCGTGCCACTTTCAACATCGGCTTCATTTTGCAGTATCGGACCGATAAAAGTGATGTCACCCCCCCCCCCCACCCCAATAACAGGCCGATAAATATTGCGCAGTTGTAGTTTACGCGAAAACATCTCATCTGGTCTGTGGCTCCCCCCCTTCAGAGATTAAAAGCCCCCCCTGCGACGCTTCGCCAATGGACCCTCATTGGATTCAGATGGTTGCGCAATCCCAAGCAACACATGGAAGAAAACGGTTGCGCAATCCCAAGCAACACATGGAAGAAAACGTGTTTTTTTTGTTTTTTTTGTTTTTTTTTGTTTTGTTTTTTTCGAGCTACCACTTGCACAATGGCTCCTCGAAATCAGCTCGGCATGTTGGCTTTGCTTCCACAATGAACACGAGCATTGATCGGAGTGACTTTGGCGCAATTTCCCCGCCGGCAAGTCGTCACGTCACGTACGGACGTCGAGTACCCCGACGACAAGCGATTGTCCGACCAACTCTGGCCGCGGTTGCCCCAAGTGCTTCGTTTATGTTGGCAGAGCCGCCACCCACATTGGAATCGCGCCGTTCGAGAGCAGAAAACAGCTGCGTCACCCCCCCCCCGAGCCGCACCGGCGAACCCGGATGACAAAAAGGACGCGCGCGTGCAGTCAGCCGTGGAATGAAGCGCAATTAGTCGTCTCCGTGTCACTGAAACTGCACCGAAGAGGGAACGCCCGGACCAACCCGTTGGATGAACAAACAACAGGAAGTTGCCTTTTGTCGAAAAACAAAAACAGTTCAGCTTTGCACGCGCACGCACACAGAGAACGACTGACAGGAAGTCGCCGCGAGAGGAAATGACGAATCCGGAGAGCAGCAAGTGGGCTTGCAGGCAGGCAGGAGGGGCGTCGAGGTGCCCCGTCCGTGCTGGGCAAACGTTTGCCCTTCAGGGTCACGGCGGAGTTTCGGGTCATTTGTAGGTCAGGTTTAAAAAAAATTAAATTTAAATTTTCCTAATATCGAATTATTTTTTGCTCCACAGTTTAGTCCGAAAATAAGACGTGCTCGTTTAAAAAAACTTGAAAATCTGCAAATCTCTGTAATTTTTTTCCTAAAAGAATATTTTCCATGTTATTTCCAAAAATGACCTGTGTCATTTCGAGTTCATTTTTTCCCCCTTCTTTCTAATGATTTTAACCATTTTTAAAAATCCAAGTGTAAAAAAATGTATTCTGCGCAAGAACAAAGATGTAATTTGTTAGGATAAAAAGTCGCAACTTCCCAGGAAATAACGTCAGAATGTTCTGGTCAAAATTAAACGAGGAAAGACAACCACGGCTTCCAAACGACAACTTTATCGGGTCAACTTGACACCTTTTATTCGGCTAATTATGCCCCGCCCCCTTTCAATAAACAAATGAGAGACTATTCCCGCAAACCCATATTTGGGGATCTCCAAGCTTGCGCTTGCGTATGGATGCCAGGGACTGAAAAGATGGCCGCCGCCGCCGGCCCCGCATCATCAGCTAACGCCAGGATACGAAACCATGAGGGGGCAGTGGACTCTTCAAGTCCTCCCGTTTGACTCCGAAACCATGTCTTCGGTGTCTCCCGCCCTCGCCTTCGGGATGACGAGACGAGGCAACGCGATCATGTTGCCTGTCGGGCACAAACGAGGAAGAGAAGCCGTGCCTTTGATCTTGCGTTTGCCGCCCCCCCTCTGGGCCACGGACCCTTTGATATCTCCCCCCCCCTCCTCCTCCTCGTCCCTGGAAGCCGTCGTCACGTCGGACCTCTGCGAACCAAACGAGCAGAGCGGCGGTAGTTTGCAGAAGGGGTGGGAGGGGAAAGGGGCAGGGGGAGGGGGGGGCGCCAGGAGCCCTTTGCAAGCGAACCAAAGCGCGTGTAATTGACATTCCTGGCATGCCAGCTTTGCGGCGCGCAAACAGCGGGATGGAAAACAGGTGTGTTGTTGCGTCGTCTGGCCGGGGGGGCTCCCTCGCCGCCGCTGCCCCGCTTTGACTTCTGCTGCAAAATCGGCTCCGCAAAGTGTTTGTTTGTCGCGTGAGGCGCGCGGGGGCCCGACGGCGGCTCCTCTTCCCTCGACTTGCGAGGCCCCCATGGCGGGCCGTCAGCGACGTGTGGGCCGATGGCGGTGATACGGAAGGGGCGTACATGATGAGGAGCCCAGATGTTTGGGGGGGGGGGGTCCCCCCCCCGTCGTCGTCAGATGTCTTCCCTTCAAGTTTAGGATGTTGAAGTGGCACACTGTAAAAAAAAAAAATGATGTGGACACACCGTCCCTTTGAATTCTTTTGCCTTGAAATGTTGTTTGTGAAGCACATTGAAGTCGCTTGTGACGGCGGCGTGCCGGGCGCAGGCCCCTTTGATCTTGTAACAGCCCAAATGGAGAAAAAAAATGGATTCCGGCGTTGCGGGGGTATGACTTGAGCGTGCAACGGGACCTCGGCTTCCACAAAGACAGCCGGCGAAGATGACGGAGAGCAAAAATTGCCCGCCAGGGGGCGCACCTTGGAACCGGACTGCAAGGCGAGGCGTCGGCGGGAAGTCCCGCGACGTGACCCGCATCGAGTGATGTTTGGATGGCCCTCCTTCGGCGTCCCGTCCCATTGGCCCCCCCCCCCGCACGTCGCCGTCGCGCTCTCCGGCTCATCCGCCGGCACCTCAACTTTTGCCGCAAATGGCGTCGGCTCATTCCATTCCTGTGCGGCCACAAAAAGGTGCTTCCATATGGTGATGCGCTGCCCCGTAATTTGCCCCCCCCCCAAAAAAAGATGGTTGACAAGGAACTTCAAAGACTATTGGCGGAGCGTTCAAGATTAGCTCCGAATTTAGCTCGGCGCAGGCGATTATTTCCATTCCGCGGTGAAATAACAGGGGCGGGCGGGTTTTTGTAGGTACGGCCTTGCGACTCGCGGCTCCAGGCGAGGCTATTTCGGCCTCGGATGAGGTCTTGCTTTATGGGGGCTGCAAACGTAAGACATCGAAAGCTACGAGGGACGGTCAAATCCCTCGGAGGAGTCATTGAGCGCAAAATTAGGCGGACTTTTTGCCATCTGTCCGGCATACGGCGTTCCGCAGGGCCAGTTGGTCTTTCTCAGGACCCCCGGCAATGGGCCGAAATGACGAAGCGCTTTTTGGGGTCGACTCTCGATGCTCATGTCGACAAAATCTCGTGTTTCAAAACGAAAGTAACTTTGGGGCGGCGAGAATTGCCAAGCACCGTTCCCGATGAATGAAAACGGCGCTTCCAACCAGAGTCGCTGCGTCTTTTGGGGGGGGGCGGGGCTTCTTGAGACTTTTTTTTTTGGACAGCCAAATTTCACGTTTGGCGAACCGAAAACGGACTTTGGGGCTGGATTTTGCGAGCAGATCTCCTGTGTGTATGAGGCTCAAACGTGGACCCCAAAGCAAAATGTCTTGACTTCCTGTGTCTTTTTGGGCGTGAGCGTGACGCTGAAAAACGCGACCGCGCTCTGCCAGGCAGCTGCGCGCCCACCCGACTTCCATCTCGGTTTCGGCCGCAAACCGCCACATCTGGCTTGACCCCCGCTCTCTCTTCCTGGGCGCCGACGTTAATGAGCGTCACAACTGTAATGGCTGCCAGGATGCAGCGGTGGGAAGCGCTTCACATGCATTTAATAATCATCTGGGCGGCGGGGGATTCTCTGTTCATTGTTTTTGCCTGCCGCTTGTACGGGTTTCCCATCTGCGTGCAAAGCAAAGGGTATCATCATTGTTTTCCAGGAAGTGTTATGAAAGGAAGCCCCTGTTTTGGAAAACTGTCCGGGAAGGCAATTTCCCGACTTCTGAGGTCCTGCGGCAACTGTCAACAAAGATGGGACGACTAACCCGACGCTGGGACTGAAATTCCCGATTGTGTCGAAAGCAGTTGCCGCTGTCCCGAGATGCTCTTCTGTGCAAAAGGCTCAAGGCGGAGAAATGCCGAATCTGAATTTGTGCCGGTTTTTGGGGCTGCAAACACGTCAAGTTAGAAGGAAGCTCTCCATGCTAGCGCGGAAGCCATCGCCTGTAATTAGCCGCGCTTTTCATCCCTCTTCGCTAACATGACGAATGGCTACTCGCTGGTTTCTGTGTGACCAGGCGGCGGCAGGCCTGTTTTATTTAAAAAAAAAATGTGTTTGTTTGTGTTTCTGAGATCATGTGCCCCAAAAGCCTCACAGGTTCTTTTTCCTTCGGTCTCATTTCAAGTGGCGACGTGGAATTCACGAGCCACAAATCCCAGCCGGTGTAATAACAGGGCCATTAACTCGGCTTTGCTCTTTTCCTCTCGCTTGAAAGACGCTTCGGCTAAAGCCAGCGTGATGCGGATTATTTTGAGGACCTCTGTTTATTTCTGTCGAGCGAACATGACTTTTATCTTGAGGAGTGGCCACACTTATGGCACCGGTTTGACATTTTGGAGCGCCTGTGCTTGGAGATGAGTCAACGAGTTGGCGTCCCCACGCCGCATCGACAATTAACACTCGCGGATGTCTCGTGGCTAATCACGCGCGTTTTCTGCGTCTTGTTTGTTTTCGTGACCCAAGACTTTTGACTCGCGCGTCTTCTACGCAGCCCCCAAAAAAGAAATGTGCGGCAACAAGGCGACCCGGTCTTCATATGTCGGCAAGGGTGAAGGTGAGCCGGCGGTAGAGCAGAATAGCGGTTAGCCTCACGAGCTCGGGCTATTGCCATCGCCGCGAGATTCCAAAGGAAGGAAAAGAAACGTGAAAAGTGTCACTTTGAGTGCTGTAAAGTGAGACGTGTGTTACGTTGTTGGCGTGTTGGAGCAAAGAATGTCCGTTTCGAAGGAAGTCCTTGTTAGCGCTGCTATTCTTCTCCGCCCTCAGCTGACTTTCTTCCCGTCTTACCCGTCCGCCATCTTGTCATCTTGCTGACCGCTACTTTTACTTTTCAACACAGTGAATGGATAGGTTGCAATTGTGCTCTGTCGAACGCACGAAGGCATTCGTCGGCTCGTTAAAGAGGAAACAATTAGCCTCACGGTGGCTTGTGTTTGCAGCACCCGGTGGGCAGTAGCGGTAGCGCCCAAGAATGGTTTACGTCCTATTTCGCCGACAGAACCTTTTGTTTGCCTTGGTTGCTCTGAGTCAGGAACTGTTCCGCGGTCGCGTGGTGTTCCCCAGGGTTCAATTCTGGGGCCTCTGCTGTTCTCACTGTATCTGCTCCTTTTGGTTTCCATCTTAAGGAAACATGCTATTTCCCTCGCACTGCTATGCGGACGACCGTAAGGCCTTTGTCCCGCTGATCAGCATCATCAACGGGTGGCCAGGGTCCCGAGCAATGACGGGACGGGCCATGTCGAGTCAAAATCGCCCACCTCCGATTGCGTTGATTTGTTTCAATCCTAAGTTGTTCCAATGGCTTTTGACGTCAAACCGAAAAAAGGACTTATAAATGCACGCAGGGTATTTCCGACTGACGTGACCATAAATCGGAACCGTATCAGAGATTGTAATTGGCCAAAGCTACGTTCAGGAGGACGAATTGCTTTCATGTGGTTGTTTCTCAACCCCTCATATCCACCCTGGCCCGCCTTCATCGTGTCACCTGACCGACGCCAGGTGGGTCCAAACTGTCCATTGGTCTTCATGGTCCCTGAGGCGCTGCCTGTAAAAACTCGCGGGACACCCCGCCGCCGGTGGCCCAAGCGTGTGCGGGGGCGGTGGACTCGGCCAGGGAGTTTCGCGCAGAGGCGTTCCGGAAAGTGCTTCGGCCAACTTGTGTCGTTTCCAAACACAGTCCTTTTGGAAGATGTTTTGAAGGACGAGAGCTCCTTGGGGAAGCGGTCTACCTACCGCCCGACGTTGTCCCGCCGCACTCGCTCAGCGGCGCGATTGCTACTCGCTCCTGGCCGCCGATGACTCACCGTCGGGGTTTTGGCGCTGCCGCCAAAGCCTCAAATTGCAGTGCTGGTTTCTTTGATGGGGCCACGGCTTCCGTCATCTTGAAATGTACTCCGGAGGAACGAGCCCCTCCTCGGCCTGACAGACAACGTAAGAATCTTCAAGAACCGCTTTTGTCAACATCCGATGCAACGAAGAGGCTAAAAACAAAGCTCAACGCTACGTTAGCTTGGCAGCAATATTTTCATTGGTTTCTTTCTTTCTTTTGAAAAGCGGTGAAGGCGAAGGGTATCATCTTGCAACCTCCCATGCCGTTATTTCTCAGCGTCGAGGAGGATTTCGAGCCCCCTACGAAGCGAAAACGTTTCGGATCTGTTTTCCGCTCGCATGGCGTCCTGCGATCCTTTGCGCGTTGTGGATGCCAATCAAGTTTGGGGCCCGTTTTTGTTCCTGCGGGGAGGTCCAGCTCAGTGGACAAGCCGCACCTGCGGCGTGAGCGGTGTTCTCCGCTGTTCAAAATGCGCAAATCCTCCGAAAAGCGCCCCGTGAGGACTCGGCCGAGCTGCTTTTGTTTGTTTGAACTCGCTCTTGTTTTCCCTGGGAAATGAGCGCGGCCCATATGGTTGTCATCCACTTCCTGGAAACCGGAGCCGTGCCTTGATGTTAATGGAAACAATACTCCGCTCGGCTCTTTCTTTTTTTTCTCTCTCCCCCCTTTTTTTTTTCTTTCTGCTCCAACGCGTTTGGCAAGCGCCGCAAAGACGGGCGCTGATATTCCAACTCGTGTTTTCCGCCGTCACTCTCGATACCTTCAAGCATTTGAACTACATTCACTCCCAAAGACGTTTTGAAACGTCTTTTCAGACTTGGTCGAGAATTGGCTGCTACTGAATGAGTTGATAGCGCCGGAGCGTCCGGAAAAATCACAAGGAAGGCAAAGGCGTGTCCTCCATACTGTACGTGCCAGATGTTAGCAGTAAGGTCGCCGCCCGCCCCGCCAAATAGAGACTCTTTCGTTTCTTTACGCAGGAATGAAACGTTGCGACACGGGATGCTAGTTTCCTCATTGCGGGCTGTCCCACGCAAACGTTGAATCGAACCGCGGTGAACCAAATCAAAGCCAGGCCACATGAGAGAGAGCACGAGAGAGCCGCCGCCAGCGTTGCCACCGTCCGCTGCCTCGGCCTCCGCTCGGTGCCAAATCCTCCCGAAAAGCGCCTCTCGTGACGGCTTGCCTGGCCTGCTGCGCACCAAACTCAAAAGTCATTTCTGGCGCTGGGTCTTCACGGCTGCGCTCTCCTCCTTTTTTTTCTCAGAGTGCTACACGGCCAACGGGGAGGACTACAGGGGCTTCCAGAAGCAGACCAGTTTGCCGGAGGGGAAGGCCTGCCTCTTCTGGAACGAGACCTTCCAGCACCCCTACAACACCCTCAAGTACCCCAACGGCGAGGGCGGCCTGGGGAGCCACAACTACTGCAGGTTGGCCTCAACCGGCTCATTTGCATAGTAGACTAATAGAGATGCACACAGTGTGCGTTGCCTTCTTTCTCCGGCTTTTAATGTTCTGCGACGCCCGACATATTTATTTTTACGGGTCCGATGTGGCTCTTTGAAGATTTTGGGTTGCCGACCCCTGGCCCCAGCCTTTTACTTGAAAGCCGGCTTGAAACCCTCCTGTGTAACCTTAAGCCATGTTTTTAACCCCAACCGCCGATTTGAAACCCTTTCGCGAAAGCACAACCCTGGCTTCGCCGCAAGCGGCGCGACGGCCATCTTGGAAATTGGCGCCGAACGCACTCAATCTCGGTATTGCGCAAGAAGGTGTAAAACTGGAACAGACAGACATAAAAACACTTACAACGTCGCAATGTAAAACGTGGTAAAACGACGTGCCGAACGCGTGGCTACGCTAGTGTAGCTAACGCTAACGAGCTAATACGCTAATGTGCTAATCGCTGCGCATAAATGCGAACTAAACAATAGAAACGCCCCACAAATGTCAATCCACGGTGAACACGCCCCGCAAATTAATAATATGGCATACATTTACATCAAATATTTACATACAGGCTGTGCTTGGCCTACGACACGAAGTTGCAGCCCATCGTTCGGAGGTTCCCCCGTGCAACGTTAAACAGGAAGTGTCTCACTCCACAACGTCCGCTGTGCCCTTCACAATAACGAGTTAACCTTACAAAATAAAGCAGCTCTGTAGCTATAGAAAATGGGAAACAAATGTTAAATGGCTCTTCAGGAGCCAGAACAGTCGGAGCGAATTCTGGGTCTGCTCTCACGTGGGCCGCGCGTTCCCGTTGCGGTGACAAGAAACATTCAAGCCTACTATTAGTCGAGTTAACGGCACATTTCAAAGCAATGATTTATCGGCTGTCAGATCAGGTCCCCGTGAGGTGCATTTAGTGAGGACGGTGTTGAAAGTGACGCCGTTGCTGTTTTTCGACACCGCGGGATAGCAAAACAAGGCGAACGAGTTGAAAAGGCCAGAACGCGACCGTCAAAAGTGTGCACGCGAGACTGAAAAGGGGGAGGCTGGCGAGGAGACGCGGGAGGCTTTCGGCCCGCATTGCTCGAATTGTCCTGTTGGTCGTCCCCCAAGTTTTTGTGCCGCTCGGCGATGACGTCTGCCGTGGGGGGCAAGAAGGCAACGCTAACAACCCGCATGACAAGTGTGCTGACAAAGACTGTAAGGGGATACGGCCCGTAGGCCCCCGGGCCCACCCCCACCCCTCCCCTGGAGATGCGGCAACGATCTGTGTCGGAAGAAAAAGAGAACCCAAAACAAAAAAAAGGGTCTTCGGCAATGACGGTCAAAGCAGAGGAAGAAATTAACAAGAGTGGCCGTGTCATGTGAGAAGCTTCTTTGCGACCGCGTTATTCGACACTTCCAAGGCGCTGGTTGACTTTCCTTTTGTTTGGATTTCAAAACGGTCCCCTATCCGAAGAAAACCTTGCGATTTTGGGGAGAAAGACGGGAAAAAAACGGGTTCAGAACAGATTGGCCCTGTCGTCCACTTCATGACGTGCCGGTTCATGCTTAGGCCACAAACCAATTTTGTGAAGCCGTCGTTGCGGACGCTTCAGAGACTGCGAGTGTTTAGTACGTCAACAAGGAATTGAAGCAGATCATTTGCAGCCCGGACTTGAAAGGCTTGAAGCCCTACCCTCGATGTGGTAACCCCAAAGCATTGTTTGAAGCGTCGCCACAGGCCGAAATTCAAATTTGAAAACCTTACTCTGCCTTGGACCCCTCATATGAAATTGGAACCCTGTTTTAAAACCTTACTTTGAGTTGCCCATTGCCATACAACAAAGAGGGCCAAATGAGTCGGAGGGACAGTTGTCCACAAGAAATGAACGTTTGCTTTTGTTGCTGTTTTTCCGCAGGAACCCCGACGGCGATGTCCAGCCGTGGTGCTACATCGCAGACCACGAAGACGGAATCTACTGGAGGTACTGCGACATCCCAACGTGCCAGAGTGAGTGGCGCTTTTTACTTTGCCCGGACAGGGACCGAGTGCGCAAGCGGTGTTCCGCATGGCTCAATCTTGGGTCCGCTCATTTTCGTCCCGTTTCATGGAAAATGTCCTGGACCAGATTCCTTTGATTGCGTGGCATTGCGATCGAGCGAGAGACGGGGCAAGCCTGTCGCCTAACACTGGGGGGGGGGCGCCCACCGAACCTTGAAGAAGAAGAGGAAGAGGAAATCGGACGTGACGTCGTATCGCGCCGCTCTGATCCACCGGAAATACGTGACTAAAGAAATCAATCTAAAGCCGACTCTTGAGAATACCGCAGCGACGAAACTTTGCATGTCAAAAATCCACACGGCTACCCCGCCGCCCACTGTGGAATTCTTTGTGGCCATCGCACGTTTCCGACTGCTGAGCTGAGCGCAACGAAGCGAGTCGCTAATGCTAATGCTAGCCCGCCCCCGCCGGCCGGCGGTGACGCTCGTTCCCTCACAAGGCAAATCTGTTGAATTTGCATGGCAAATAAATCATAGCGCGGGAGTGTGGGGGGCAATACTTCAACTTGTGCTATCAATACAAAGCATTTTTTTGGTTTTGTTTTTGTGTTTGTGAACACAACGCAGCAACACTGCACAGTCGTGCGATTTGATCTCGGGTACATTGCGTTGCCCAAATATTGACCTATAATTATCGGCCATTGATCGATTGAAGCATTCCTGTTTTGTTTTGTTTTTTTCGTTTTGTGCCTTTTCCAGTGTGCGTCCACGAGAGGTGAGCGGCGCTGCCATTTAACGCCTTGCTGTTTATTCCTTCCGTTTAATTCCCAATGCTGCTACCGATGCGCGTGCGCTAACGTTAGCATTAGCCGGCACTAAATTGGCCTAGCGCATATTGTCGGTCGTGCCCTTTGACCCTCAAGTCAATGTGCCTTCTAGAAGCACATCAGCATCCAATTTGGAAGGACGCCTCGACGCAACCCCTGTGGAAAAGGACCTTTTTCGACGTGCAGGGATCAATGCGCTCGAGGCCATGATGATTGTTTTCAAAATAATCACGGCCATTATTTTTGCCCCCCATTGTCCGGCCCTACCCGAGTTGATTGGCGCATGTGATTGATAACGCGTCGTTTTTGTTTGTTAGTTTGTTTTCCAAACCACATCGCCACGTGAATGACTTTTTTTTTTTTTTTTTTGCCGTGACCTTTTGCACATTCCGCTTGACTAGTCTCAGCATGGAGTCATTTACTTTCTTGTGCGTGTGTTTTGTTTTTAAGCTCTTACGTGTGTTTGTTTTCAACGTAATATGAAATGTCAAGATGCTATTTCTTGTCCTGCGCCTCTGCAAGAATGAGCTCAGCCTTTGGTCCGGGTAAGCCGTGTTTGGGTTTGGCCTGAACGTCACCCCCCCGCGTGCGCACCCTGCCTTTCTGTAGGCCCTTCCGACAACAACTGCGCACGGGGAAGACCGAGCTTATGTTTAGCTGCGAGGCATCGGGGCGTCACGCAAACAAGTCTGTTCACGAAACCGCGGTGGCGCGCCCCCCGGCAGACGTGAACGGGGGAAATCTTGCGCCGACGATGTCCCGCCTCCCGGGAACGCCCTCGGCCTTCACGCCGCCGCCGCCGCCGCCGCCGCCGCCGCCATCCTAATGGCTTTTTTTCGCTGTTGTGTAAACAGCTGCTCACCTCGTGACTTTTTTTTTGGCAAAGCCGGGCGCCTCGAGAAGGTCGGGGAAGTTTCCCATTGTCTGTCGAATGGCTCGGCGGGTGCGCCAAACGTGTCACTCGCTGTACCTTTCCGCGAGGACGGGCGCGGTCACGTTTGCGGCTGCGCCCCATTTTGAAAGGGCGAGCGTCGAGCAGGAAGCGTTTGGGAGGGCCGCGGACGAGCAAAGCCACGGTTGTCTTTCTTTTCGGTTCTCTCGGTCGCTCCAACCTTGTTGTTGTTTTGTTTTCTTTTTATCTGGTGCACAAAAATGAATTAAAAAAAAAAAAGTAACGAACCCCCTTTGAAAACAAATTAAAACTGACTATAAAAAAAAAAAAAGCACTCCCAAATGAAATGAAATGGACCTCGAATGAAAATTCCCAAACTGTTCTCAGGAGAAGAGATTCAGGTCACACCACAGCAAAGGGGAGACTGTGGGATCGATCGTGTGTCCTGGATTGTAACAAGGACCAATCAACTCAATCGGGTTTGCCGCATTGGCCTCGGCACCCCGACGGAGTCGCTACGAGGAGTAGGACCTCGTAGTAGGACCTCGTAGTACCTGCTTTTTCCCCCCCCACTTGCATATCGGAAAGCACGAAAGAATCGGTCCCAAGCGCGATTGTGAATATTGTGCGCTCATCTACGACAATGACTTCCCTCTGGTTGCACTCCTATTTTTTTTTGTTTTTTTGGTCTTGCCTCCACACCTTGAAGCCATAAAGTTGAGGTGTTTGGAGTCGTATTTTACGAGGCGAACGAAGCCTAGTGTGCGGCGCGGAGCGATTGCTTTCATTAAGTCTGATTTATAAAGCGGCCGAACGGCGCTTTGGAACGGCTCAACATCTGCGCTAACTCGCCGCCAGTGAGAAAGGAATCCAGACGTGAGCGCCCTTGAAGTGATTCCGCGCGCGTCTGTTCGGATTTTGGGGGTCCGACGACGGGGCGGGCTCTGTTTGATGACACCGTTTTGCAGGAGCAAGCTCATGATGACGGAAAAGCCCCAAAGAGAAACGCATCCTGTATTCAACACACACACACACACACACAAGGCGCAGTGCATTGCTGGACGCGGGCATGGTCAAAAGTTACGCAAGCAAGCGTGTTTTTAAAAAGGCGCAAAAGTGAGTTTGGTTGGTACTTTCGCTAATGTACTCGTGCTTCCATCATGTCGGAGTCAAAAATAAATCCCAGCGTGTAGCATGGCTGCCGATGTTGTTGCGGACAGTACTTTGGGGTTTTGCTAAAATAATGAAGGAAAAAAATAATTCATAAAATAAAAAATAAAATTGTATATATATATATATATCGAAAAATAAAATTATATATATTTTTTTACCAGATATACATATTTACATAAAACATTTTTTTATTTAAAATAAAATTTTATATATATATATATTTTTAACAGATATACATATTTACATTAAAAAAGAATTAAAAAATATATATATATCAAAATTTAATTATATATCTATATATGTATATATATATATATATATACATATATAGATATGTGTATATATATATACCTGTATACAGATATACATATTTACATAAAAAAATAATTTAAAAAATACAATTATATATATATCGAAAATTTTAATTTTATATATATATATATATATATATATATATATATATATATATATATAATTTTTAAAATTATTTTTTTATGTAAATATGTATATCTGGGTTTTTTTTTAAACAGTCGTTTTCCATTTCTGCCCAAATATTTTGGCATTGCTTCGAATGTCATTTTTTTTTTCTCAGTGTTCATGACTCACCTTTGACCTCTTTGTTTCTTTTTTTTTTTTTCCTGTGGTCATTGCTTCTTTTCCCTCTAATTCTGGTGCATTTTTCATTGCATATTTTCACCCCCTCCAAAAAAAAGCTCTGTGGCACGCTGAGTACGTTTCACGACTTTATTTTGGTGCGGCAGAGTGAAAAATGTGACTGCAGACTTTGCACAGTTCCTCGTGCAAGCGTTGATGTTATTTCCTCTGGGCGTTTCTTTCTTTCTTTCTTTCTTTCTTTCTTTCTTTCTTTCTTTCTTTCTTTCTTTCTTTCTTTCTTTCTTTCTTTCTGGGTGTGTTTGCGTGATATTTTCGGAGCGCCGGCTCACATGTTTGCAGCTTCGCCGCGTCACGACGAGCAGGTGCGATCAAACCCTTCGTGACCAGCCCCCGACGAAAATTAGCAAGAGCATCGTGCCCAAACTGACAAATAAATGAATCGGGAAAGAAAGCACATGGGCTGTGTGTGTGTGTGACGGGGGGATTTTCTGAGGAGAATGACAGGAAGGGAAACGCGGCCTTGAAAGAAGAAAACAAGCGCTGGTCCAAATAAACCAGCGGAACATGTTGGACATGTGGTCTGGCGGCGCAAAAAGCAGGCGGGAGAACCGCAGCCTGGCCCCGCGTAGCCCCCCCCCCTCTCCCGGCCCCCTTCCGACCTCGAGCTGCTTTCAACTTGTGCTATTGCTGTTTTTATTTCTCCTTGTTTTTCCGAGGCTGGCCGTTCTCCCGGCCCTTGTGGTCGTGGGGGCGCTTTGACCATCCCGGTAGTTTGGCCCTGTAATTTGAAGCGGTTAAAAAAAACACACGCACGCACGCACGCACACGAGCGAGAGCACACCGTGAGTCACCTCTGTCGCTAATTTCCGTCCTATTACTTCAGCTGGTGTGAAAATATTCAACAAATTTGAGGGAAACTGCACAAATCTGACGACGGAGGGGGGGGCCTTCGCCATCTGTGCCGGCCGGCCATTGCGACGTCAACTTTCCTGAGCGCTCGCATTTCAAATTTGCCCTCGCTGGGCCAGAGCGCCGGCGCCGGACGACGACGTCGACGTCGGGCGGAGCAAAAGAGCCGCATCCCATCAGGAAAAAAAAAAACGTGGCCATCCCTCCGGAGTGAAGATGACGCAACGGCGCGGCCTCGTCTTGACCATTGCGCAAGCGAGACGCAAAAAGCATGGCGCCATTGTCGAGGAAGAAGGCGCCGAAATCTTCACCCTTTCGCTGCCGGTGGCCTTTGTCCGTCCGGGCGCTCCCACGCGAGCGAAGGATACGGGGCAGAAGTCTCGCTTTTTTTTTTCCCGCGCGCTCATAAGAACGCCCTCATTGTCTGCCGCCGGCGAGGCTCCCGTGGTGGGAGGGAGTCGGCGGGGGGCGCTACTCGTCCGGCGCCGACGCGTCCCCACGCGCTCGGAAGCCGCTCGCTCTCTACGACGCGGAAAGGAACTTGCTAGCTTCTCGAGGGACGGACGCGCGGCGTTCCACGATGCCGCTTGCGTGTCTTTGAAAATTGCGACTCCACCAATAGACGTCCTTCCGTCCGCGTCGCCAATCGATCTCTTTCGTCCTCCCGGCCGTTTTCAAAGTCACATTTCAACATTCTGAATGCGCGCGGAAAAAGACGTTTGTCGCGGCGAACGTGACGAGGGGAAAAAAACGAGAAGGGGATTTTTCAAAAGGCCCGCTCTGCGACTTGGGCGAGCGAGCGATGACTCAAGACGTCAAGGAGGACGAATGGAGTGTCGCATGGCCCCATTCCGGACACAAAGCGGGACCTTGTTTCCCCCCCAACGCTCCGCCGACGGCTTTTTTTGCGGGCGCAGTAGAAATCCAAAATAGTCCCCCGGTTGCCTTTCGGCCCCGCTTCGTCCGTCAACAACATCGCCTGTGCCAGGGGGGGGGGGGACTTGTTGGGGTTCTTGTTTGTTTTTGTTTTGGATTACTGCTGCCAGTTGTGTGTTGGGGAAGCTGCAAGCATGCCAGCATGTGCATCGATGATTGTACGGCCCTTCCTCATCGGAGGATGACCCTAATATAAGACCCTAACCCTGTTTCCGAAGGCCTCCGTCGAAATCCCAGTCCTGGATGGAATCCCACATTTGAAAACCTGAACCTTCATTTCTCAATTTCGACCCTAAGCTTGGTTTTGAAAGTCCATTCGGGGACGCTGACTCGAGACCCTCGTTTGGAACCCCGCCGTGCAGGCCAAAGCGTCTTTGAAAGGCGAGTATTCAAAACCCCAAGTCCTGCTCCAAAGAGTCACGAGAAGGCGCAATGCAGAACCGCTGAAAGGCGACTTGGAAACCCTTTTCCTGTTCTTGAAAACTCTGGAAGGACTCCGCCGGCCGAGTCCCTTTGCCCAAAGACCGAGGCCCGGGCCGACTTTGTCGCCGCGGTTCCATTCCTGCCGCCGTAATGGCAAATTCCCCATGACCGATTCCTTCTGGAGCCGTCGTTGACGCTTGTTGTCGCTGCTGTGCTTTTTCCAGTGCCGGGGAACCTGGGCTGCTTCCGCGACAGCGGGGACCCCCCCACCCTGTCCGGGCCCACCGAGACCTCCAACAAGCAGACCATCCAGACCTGCATCGGCTTCTGCAGGAAGCAGAGATACAAGGTCAGCGCCCTTCCAACATCAACCCCGCCAGCCACTTGAGCCCCAAACCGAGCCGTGAAACCGCCGACAGGCTTGATGAGGAATTCCTTGCAAATCGGCCAAAAACATTTGCAAAGATGTTCCGCATCAAAGTGAAATCTTGAATAAGTGGTACAGGACCCCCAAATAAGAGTCACGGCGTGCTCGTTTTAAGCCGCGACGGCGACGGGCCGTCGGCGAGCAAAAGTGCACCGGCTTCACATGAACTTAGAATGCAAAATGTCGTCTTCAAGCTCCGCCCCCTCCTTCCAGCCAAGTGCTGTTCCACGGCCGACCAAACAAACGGTGGCCGAACATTCGCGCGGCCATAAATTCCTCGGCCGTGAGCGGAGGCGGGCGGGTGGGAATGCCGCACGTACCTTGGCCGGCGGGCGGGCGGGAGGGCCTCGGAGCGTCACACAATGGCGACCCTTTGATGGCGGCACAATCGCACTTTTGAGCGCGAGGACTTTTTCCGCATTCCTCCAGTCCCATTTTATCCCCCTCCCCGCTCATGTGAGTTACGACATCTGCTCGTGACATGACGGGAGGAGAAGGCTTTCATTTCACGCCAATTGCAAAAACAAGGGGGGGGGGGCAAGAACTGACAACACTGAGGACTCAACGACTCTTTCTGACGGTGGACTAAATCCGATCCAGCTTGAATGCCGCCAATATAAGCCTCCGAGTTCCCAGCGGTGATTTTTATCTGGACGACATTTCTCACACGACAATGAAGCGAATCTCCTGCGAGATGGCGAAATGAACCACGTGACCGGAAACGCGCGTCTGCCTTTCCCAAAACGTGCCGATGAGGCCAGCAAATGACCCCAAGTGGTCCCTGATGTTTGAAAAACCGAGGTTCCAATTTTGGGGGGGGGGCTGGGTTGTTCCAAAAAGCTGCGTTATGTGCAGACGGCGCGAAAAAATCCGAAACGAAAAGGCGGGACCGCCAAAATCATCCCACTTGAGGGGGAAAGGGGAAAAAAATGGCTGCTTGGATCCAACGTGAACGTCGCGCATCGAGGCTAGCCGGCAACTTTCGTCAATAACGAAGCGTAGAAAGAAAAATCCGATTGAAATGGAGCAAATTGAAGCTTGAACATTTCAGGCATTCATGACAAAAACACGGACAGCGGCTTTGTTTACGTCTGGTTTCAACAAAAACGTGGCGTTTGCGTTTGGGAAAACAAAATGGCGTTGGCGATTCACAGGACAAAACAGTTGCAGTCATACCTCGACTTTCGACCATAATGCGTTCCACAAGGCTGTTCGAAAACCGATTTGTTCGAAAACCGAAACCACGCCCTTTTTTCAAAAAAATCTTTATCAAACACGCCCGCTAACAATGGAACACAGCGTCACTTCCTCATCTACCCGAAGAAGCGTCACTTCCTCGTAGAGAGGAGTCACGTGGCGCATTCATGTGCGCTCAGTTTGGTCGACAAACGATTTTCGGTCGTAATCTGAGGCATAAAAAACTCGACATTTTTGGTCGACAACTGATTTTCGGTCGTAATCCGAGGCATAAAAAACTCGACATTTTTGGTCGACAACCGATTTTCGGTCGTAATCCGAGGCATAAAAAACTCGACATTTTTGGTCAAAACCGATTTGGTCGATCGAAAACCAATCACGTGAGCCGCGTTTGTTGCCCAACATTGTGCGCGTATGACGCTTGCCCGAGTCGGAAAATCCCGAAGGGGGCACTTGCGTTTGGAGCCGTGGCACCTTTGCGGAAGGCTTCCGGCGGCGGCGTCCTCCCCCGAGCGCTTTTGTCCATGACGTCCTCGTCCTCGTCCTCGCAGCTGGCCGGCATGGAGTCGGGGTTCGCCTGCTTCTGCGGCAACGAGGCGGACCTGGCGCAGCGCGGCCGGGCCCCCGGCACCGACTGCAACCACGTTTGCTTCGGCGACCACAGGCAGCCGTGCGGCGGGGACGGCTGGCTCATCGTCTTTGACAGTGAGTCGCGCTCGACGGGGGGGGGGCAAAGGCGAGGAGGACAGTTGGATGGTTGACCCCGTTGTTGTCCGCCCCTGCCCCTTTTTTAACATTTTGTCAGCTCGGGTAGGTTCCTGCGGCGGCAACTACTCGTCGCCCTCCGGGGTCATCTACTCGCCGGACTTTCCGGACAAGTACGGCGCCGGTCGCGCGTGCTACTGGACGGTGCAGGTGGCGGGCTCGTCGGCCATCCTCTTCAACTTCACCCTCTTCGACATCACGGACCAGGCCGACATGGTGGAGCTGCTCAACGGCTACACCAAGGAGGTGGTGGCGCGCTTCGACCGGCGCGCCCCCCCCCGCCGGCCGCTCAACGTCACCGGCGACTTTGTCATCCTCTATTTCTACTCGGACGGCAGCAACCAGGCGCAGGGCTTCGTGCTGCTCTACCAAGGTGGGAGTCGACCTTCTCTCGCCTCGCCTCTTTCCCCAAAAACGGATTTGCGCCGATAGGTTTGGGATGATCCGTGTCGTGGCCACCTTTCTCCGCAGCGCTGAGAAGCCGCCGCGACGAGGGCAGCGCCGAGGAGGGGGGCGGGGGGCGGGGCCTCTCGGGCACGCCGCCGCCCCCCGGCGTCACCAACGGGACGTCCAAAGGCCGCGCCTCCTCGTCCTCGCAGATCCTCTACGTGATCACGTCCAGCCCCGGCCAGCCGCGGCGCAACGTGCCAGGTCAGTGGGCTGGACCCGGACGGAGCGGCGGACGTGGCGCCAGTATGTCCAGCTCCCTCCCTCCCTCTCGCTTTCTTCACCTCGGCGCGCCGCCGCACGCTCCAAATGCTCTCGGCTGTTCCCGTATGTGATGACGTGCGACGCTTCCGGTCATCCTCTCGGGAGTTCCAGCGCGACAAAATCATCTGGAAGAATGTCGACTAAGGGCACACGTCGACCTTGACGTTGGCGAAAACGCACATATGAGGCTCCTCCGAGACAAAACGGATTTTGCTCGTGCAACTGTGCCGATGGCAAAGACTCCAAACGGCCTTTGATGTTCACCAAAAACATGCAAATTTTGTGCGCGCAAGACAAAATGGCCTTTGGTGTTGACGAGTCCCACAGTTGGGAAATCGGCAGCACCAAAATGCTCGATTTTTTCAAATCGAAATCAACCAAAACATGACAGCACATGAAAAGAATGTTAGCTTTTTTTTTGAAAGCCAAACTTGTTTTTGATCTTTACGAAACGTACACGAGGCTTGACGTCAAAGACGTCAACATGCTTCGCGATGTCGCTCGGCTGCCTTCCGACAAACCGCTCCGGGTTGTCGAAAAGCTCAATTGGCTCTCAAGAATTTTCTTTGGTGGTTGCAAGACGCTCCGTTTTGGCGCTGCGGTTGCGTCGCCGCCTCCAAAGCGCTTTGTTGGAAACAGTCGCTTGACTCGAGTCGGATGTCAAACGAGTTCTCACGCCCTGCATAGCGCGGCCGCGTCGCCGGCGGCGGGCACAGAAAGGGCATTTTGCCAGGAGGTTTGCTTTCAGACTCCTGCAACCAAAGTCAAGTGGGGATTTTTTTGCAGTTGCCTTTATTTTTATTTTTAATTTTGTTGCATCATTAGTTTGTGTGACATTTGATTGAAGCGATTGCCGGGCGGGGGTGACGAACGCGACCATTCCAACGTTTCGTGGCGCTTTCCTCGCATGCTCGTCCTTGCCTGCCCTTTTTTGTGGGGAGTCGGGATGGGGGGGGGTGTCTTGTCCAGGCGACCCCACTGATGCCGGTTTACCGTGTCACCCCGGCCGGCCCCCCTTGTTTTATCTTTTGGCAGTGTGGACCATCTACGCCCTGGCCGGCCTCCTCATCCTCACCGTGGTCGCCCTGCTGGCCAAGCTGCTGCTGCACATCACGCTCAAGTAGGTTTGGTCACAATTTGGGGGGGGGGGGAGTTTTGTTGTTGTTGTTGTTTTGTTTTACCGATGTGGAGAGCAATTTTTCCAAACGGATGCTCGACGCCGTTTCACGCCCGCTCCTGGTTGAGGTTTGCTGTCAAAGTAAACCTCAAACAAAGACAACGACACGTCGAGTGTCGCCTTGAGGTCGCCGGCTTCATGCTCACACGTCATTTTAATGGTCACATTAATTAAAAAGCGAAAACCATCCCATAAATCATCACCTTCTCCCGTTTTGTAGTTGGACTTCAGTTCAGCTCACTTGAGTCTAAATCAACGATGTTGCGTGTCAGACAACCGAAGAATTGGTTGACCGCGCGCTACCTCCAAGGTTCCGATTTGAAACTCGATAAACCTGGGTCACGTTTCCTCGTATGGCATCCAGGTCTCCCCGAATCCCCGCAGCGAGCGGCTCGGACGGCTGCGGCCAAAGCGTCTCCACGTCATCGGAGCCGTGGATCATCCTGTACCGGCCCTCCACCATCTCCCTCTTCAAGAAGAAGCTCAAGAACCACCACCACCACCACGGCGACCTCAGCCCCCTGGTGGGCAACTAAGCACAACCCGTCGAGCGCTTCCTCCGAACTCCTTGCTTAGCAAGGCGCTAAGCTAACTGGCGGCTAGCGCGGGCACGGCGCCCTCCGGCCGGGACGGATGCCGACTTCCCCTCGCCGAAGCTTCTCCGTCGGCACAACTTGGGCATCAAATGCAAAAGTTTTGGGGGCGAGCGGTCGCCCTCGGAGAGGAAAGGACGGGCTGCTGAGGATGCGTCGCGTGGCGTTCAAGTGCCTGAGGGCAGAACAGCCCCGCCCCCCCCTCCACTAACACGCCTCATAACGGGACAGGGATTTATTTTTGTACGGCTTTGTAGATAGTCGGTCGGGACGAGGCATTTCATTTATCTTCTTTGTCTTTCCTGAACATATTGTTCACCTTAACGCTGAAACGTGGGCGGGGTGGGGATAACGTGGCATCCGATGGACTTGTGCATGCTCTTTTGTGATATATTGACGCCAGAGGGACAAAGGTGTCGGGACACCCGGCCAAGATTGACAACGAAAGGCAATCCCAGGAAAAATGGCCGACTGTTAACATCAATTAGAATGCGAGCGTGGAGACGTTAGCACGTCGACTTCACAACGCAGAGGTACCGGGTTCGATTCCGACTGCGGCCTTCCTGTGTGGCAATTTGCGTGTTCTCCCCGTGCGTGCGGGCGTTTTCTCCGGTTTCCTCCGCATTCCAAAAACATCCGTCTCTTCAAACCGACGGGCAACCGATACCGCGGTCGGACGCAGCTGTGTAGCAAATGTAAAGCAAACGTCGGCCATTTTGCACGCGCTGCCGAGCAGGCACCGGATAAGACCCCACCCGCCTCCCGGCTGCGCGCCATTTTTGAGAGGAACCGACTGTGCGGGAACAATCAATGTGAGCAGTCAGCATTTTTCCTGTTGGACGAAATTATGCAAATGTTTTGTGGTCGCGTGTGAATGTGCCACAGGCAGAACCACCGTCGTCGGCATCATTTTCATCATCTTGCTCATCAAACAAATATGTACATAGCAGAAATAGTGAGCTCTATAATTTATACGGTAAATTATTGTTTATTGTTCATGTGAACGGGTACCATTTTTTGTATTAAAAACAAAACAAACAAAGAACAAAATGGTAGTAGCTGCTGCGTTGTTTTATTTCACGTGTCCTGGTTGCAAAAACAAAATGTGCATGTTCCTTCAGGGCTGTTTGCTTCTCCCGCCCCCATTTATCTCTTTTTCTTTCTGGGAAAATCTGAAACATTTTGCGACAAATTCAGCGTGACGTGTGTTTCTTGGGGGGCGGGGGGGTTGATGCGGGAGGGTGACACTCAAATGCTTCTCAGATGTGGCAAATGGCTCACAGATCCACACGCACAAACACACATGGAGGTCGGACACCCGCGCCTCACTCCCACTGTCATCATTATCCTGGAGCAGACCAACCAGAGGACAAAGCACTTTTTTTCCTGGGGGGGTTATTTCCGCATTTGTGAATCCAACGCCAACGAGCCGCGTGAGTCTATTTAAAACACGTGCAACACAACAAACTGTGACTTCTTCGGATCAACCAAAACGCGGAATTATGATATAAAAGGATAATAAAGTAGATCGATATTTTTATTCTGTTAAATTTGTCCACGTCAAGTTGGATTCTCTCAAAAGACTTCCGCTTAACTTTTGTATTTGTATTATACTCTGGCGCCCTCTCTTGGGACGTTTGGGTTACTATGTTTTTGGATTTTATTATTCCGACACTGTAGATGCAACTGGTAGAGTCGCTTGTTGATGACGTCACATCGACGCACACTTAAGTCGCGTCGGTCAAGATGGCGGCCTCCGTTCGTCCGCTGCTGCAGCGGATGACTTTTCGTCGATCTTGCGGGGCACTTTCCGTCTCCGTGGCGGACGGCTGGCGCCCGTCGGCCCGCTGCTATGCGGCAGCGTCCTGCCGAAGTTTTAGCGGCGGAGCCGCGGAGAAAAGCACCCATTTCGGCTTCGAAACCGTCCCGGAATCCGAAAAGGCGAAGAAAGGTGAGTCGACTTGCCAACTTCGTGGTGAATGCAGTCGAGTTGAGTTGATCAAACTAAACAATTTGTCATGGCGGAGTCAATCGAAAATCCTTGTTGGCCTGATCGCTCGAATATCGAAGCGCTTCTTTGAATACGAAGGTAGACGTAAAGGTGGTCAATGGAAGTCGTCTTCCATCGGAGACAGTCGAACCTCACGACAACGTACCCGGAGGGGACAATCTGTCCCTTATATCGTGCGTGCATCGTCACCATTTCCAATCCAATGTCCGCCAACTCCGATGTGGAATGCAGTCTGAACACTTGTAGATGTCCAAATATGAACACTGCTGCACAACCGGGCACGAGTCGGTCGGTGGGCGTTGCGTAATACCGCGCTGTACATTTTGGTCACAAGCGTTGAAAGGAAGGAGGTTCGACTGTACCCGGACCGCCAGAAATCATGAGCAAGTGCACGTTTGCTCATGACTATTTTACTATTTTACTATTATTACTCTTCTTTTGAATTCGTTGCTTTTCCAATGGAGCGTGGCAGACCAAATGGTGACTTTGGGCACGCGTCTCTGTGCGGAAGGAACATTTGTGACATCTTGGCCATCTTGCCTGCGCCGCAGTGTACACCGTGTTTGAGAACGTGGCGCACAACTACGACGTGATGAACGACGCCATGAGTCTGGGCATCCATCGCCTGTGGAAAGACGCGCTGCTGCGTGCCGCGCACCCCCTGCCCGGGGCGCGCCTGCTGGACGTGGCCGGCGGAACAGGTGCGCACCAAAAAGACAGCAACATCCCCTTCCGAATGACGGGCGCGCTCGGCGGGTCGAGCGACGGCGGCTCCGCGCACACCGCGTCGGACTTGGGCGGTGATTGTTTGACGCGCCACCAGAGGGCGCCCGCGTGCCACTTGGATTTGACGAGCGACCGCGCTCGGCCCTCCTCCGACGCGGCCGATTCAAATGGAGAGAATGATGTCGTCATCAGGCAGGCGTGGCTAATGTTGTGTCGCCCCGTCTCAGGCGACATCGCCTTCCGTTTCCTGGAATACGTCAACTCCCAGAAAGGGCGGCGGGCCAGGCGCTCTGCGTCGTGGCAGGACACCTGCGAGCAGGACACCTGCGAGAAGGACCCGAGCAACCGGGAGGAGGCTGAGGAAGACTGCAGGGTGGTGGTCTGCGACATCAACAAGGAGATGCTGAAAGTGGGCAGACGGAAGGCCCAGCGCACGGGCCTCTCCCATGGTGAGGAGTCACATGCAAAATGGAGCGCGCCCTTGGCGGCAGAAGTGACAGCTTTCTCCGTGAGGGTGCGCTCCATTTGCTTGTCCGCGCATCCCGGCTGCTTATGTTTTTCAATGTGCTTCTCTTTTTTGTGTGCGCGTGTCAGGTGTGTTGTGGGTGGCGGGGGACGCGGAGGAGCTGCCGTTTGACGACGCTCAGTTTGACATTTACACCATCGCGTTTGGCCTTCGCAACGTCACGCACGTGGAACTGGTGAGCGCTTCCGTCGTGTCATTTTGAGGGAGGGAGGGGGGCTTATGTGACGCTCTTGGAATGTTGCCAACTCCCATTCGCGGTGGGAAAGTCGTCGCTTCGATGCGGTCGAATGATGCGAGCCCATTGGCGGGACTGACCGGCGCGTGTCTTCAGGCACTGCGCGAGGCCTTGCGGGTCCTGAAGCCCGGCGGCAGGTTCATGTGCTTGGAGTTCAGCAAGGTGACGCATCCCGTCTTGGCCAGGTGAGCCGCTGGGGGGGGAGGGCGCGGCGCGCTGTCGCCATGCGACCGAGATGCTATTTCTTCACAATCTGCGTTGTCCTTTTTTCTTCGGGAGGCTTTACGACGCTTACAGCTTCCAGGTGATCCCGGTCTTGGGAGAGGTCATCGCCGGGGACTGGAAATCCTACCGCTATTTGGTGGAAAGCATCCGCAAGTTTCCCGCTCAGGTAGCGACAAAAACACCTCGGCCGTCGCCGTTCGATTGTTCCTGTTGGACATTTTGTACTCCAGAAACAGGGAAAAAGTCCCCCCCCCCACCCCCCCCCCTGGGAAAATGTTGACTTGTTTTTCCAGAGCACTTCTTGTCTTGTCAAGCTTTTTTTTTTTGCCCGTGGCATTCCCCAAAAACAGATTATTTTTTTTTTCCCCTCTCTTCTTCTGGCCACTCCACTTTTTGTCCGAAACGATTTTCCCTTAATTCTCTCAAACAAATGTTGACATTTGTGTTTGCGCTATTACGCCTCGATTCTTGTGCCAGTGTGCCCCCCGAATGACGTTTTTGTTTGGCCGCGCAGGAGGAGCTGAAGGAGCTGCTGGAGGATGCGGGCTTTTGCCGCGTCGGCTACCGCAACTTGAGCGGCGGCGTGGTCTCCCTTCACTCGGGTTTCAAGCTGTGACGGCCACGAGGGCTCGCGTCCGTGCGACGCCGCCGCCGCCGCCTCACGCCCTACTGCCGGACGACTGCCAACGCCGTGCGCTCGCTCGGCCTTCGGGGGGGAAAGGAAAACCTCGTCGTCCCCGGATGATCCCTCGGTGACCTCGGCCTCGGGTGACCGGCTGGATTGAACGAGCAGCAGGCAAAGAGAAAGACGAGACACGTCGGGTTCTTCCTTGAATTCGAGTGTATTATTGGACATGTTTCTAATTACAAAAAAGGGAGTGTACGGTACGTGACCAGATGGGTTTGTTTGTTTGTTTGTTTTTTTGGTCAGAAGGTTGACCGGTTGTGGCTCGCCTGGTGTGCAAATTCCTTGCGCGTGTACAAAGGGCTTCAAGCGCTTTCTCCGCCCGCCATCAACTCTGAACAGAAGCCGCGGCGGCTTCCGGATAAATATATTAGTCAATAAATATTCCGAGAACATCTTTCCGATCCTGAAACGCCTTTTTTGTTTTGCTCTGCGACGTCCACAAAGCGCCGCCGCCGCCGAGGCCTTCTCGGAAAAAATGCCCGCTGGCCGACGCGCAGCACGTTGGGCTCGCTCGTCTTTCGGAATGAATGAAAATGTGAAAAGGAGAGGGGCACATTTTCATCCTCCATCTTAAGTGCTACAAACACCAACCAAAAAAAAACAACATTAAATAGCGCCCCCCCCCCCCCAAAAAAAAGTAGCAAAATGTGTTCTGCTTGCCTCCTGGATCGCAAATGTGGGATGCTTCGGTGTGTGTGTGCATGTCGTCCGGACAGTCTGGGAGGGGGAGGGGGGGCCCCTCCCATGGGAATTGGGTCACAAGTGCATCCTTGGTTGCCTTCCTCATATTCAAGAGGCGGGCGGACGCCTTTTGACTTTTGCTTTGGCCTTCTGGTGCAACCATGACGACGAAAACCTTTTTTAGCGGCGATGAGAGCGGCGGCTCGTCTTTGCCCGATTGAGGCCCCTTTTTGTTTTTCAATATTGTGCTCAATCCAACGTGAGGGTTCGATTCTTTACTACGACTTTTGGGGCGTTTTCTTTTGTGTTGTTTTAGAAAAGGAAATAAATAAACACCCCCCCTCATGTTTTTTTCTCAAAGAAATATTTTGGGCAAAAATTATTTTGGGGGGGGGTGCCAAAATGTTCTGCACTGGTTAGAAATCAAACGTGAGCGATTGTTTGCTCTCCTGCATGATTTCTTCGCCCCCGACAAACGTCACCTTGTGACCCAAACGCCAGAAAACGGCCCGTTGACGTTGCGCTCGCTTGTCGATGGACGGCGCACATCCGACACCGCGCAAACACGCGTCGCTACGCCCGCACAAGCGCCGTCGAAGCTCCGAAGGCGGCGTGACGGGCAGCCGGAGAGCCCCGGCGCGGCCCACGGGAACCAACGGGAGCGCGTTCGGTCAAAAGCCCCGCCCCGCCTTGCCGCGGCACGACATTCGGCAGAAATGGCGCTTTTTTGTCCACTCGGGCGCATTCGTCAGAAAGCGAGGCCGCGGAAGGTTTTTGAGCGCCGCCGCCGACTTCATACGGCCGGACCCCTCTCAGTACTTGGGCCCAAAGTGTTTTCCGAGCGGCGAGACGGACACAAAGGCCTGCTCTCCTCGGTCCGGGGGCACGGGCGACCTCGGGCCAAGAGGTCGCCGGCGGGCAAAAGGCCGCTTTCGCAGTCGCCGTCCTCGGGGATGATGGCGATTCGCTGGCTGCGCTCGCGGCAGGCCGGCGCCGGGCGGGCCTCCGCGTCGGCGTACTGCACGTTGACGGCGCAGTCCTCGGCGTAGCGGGGGCCCCCGTGCACCTTCACCTCCTGGTAGAAACAGCAAGGTCGCCCTTCGTAGGGCTCCGAGGAAGGGCCCCCCCGGGCGCAGCGCCCGGACCCCCGCTCCGAGTCCCGCGAGCGGCAGGCGCAGGCGGCTCCCGGCGCCGCCCCGAGCTCGTCGGCGCGCCGCCCCGGGCTCCAGGGACGAGCGGCTGCTGGAGTTGGGCTCCAGGCTGCAGTCGGAGAGCCGGTCCCCGCGGTTGTAGGGAGGCGGGGGGCGGCCGGCGGAGGAGGAGGTGTGGACTCCTCGGGGGCGGGGGGCCACGCCTCCCCCGCCGACGCCCTGCACGGGCTCTTGCTCCGGTAGACGAAGGGGTCGTAGTCGCTACTCAGCGAGCTGCGAAAGGTGGAGCAGCTCCCGTACACGCCCTGGTTGCTGACCTCGGTGCAGTCCAACACGGAGTCGCTGGAGGAGCAGTGGCACGGGCCCCCCCCCGCCCCGCCCCGCCGCTGCTGCTGCTGTCGCTGCCGGGGCAGTCGGCCAGGTAGCCGCTGCACGGCGAGCGCTGGCCGTGGTAGCAGCTCGGGCCGGCAGCGCCGCCCCCGTCGCCCGCCGGAAGCACGTGCGCGGCGCCGGGGTAGAAGAGTCCTTGCGGAAGGCCCCGTGACCCGGAGGCGGGGCCTCGGGGGGGCGCTGGGGGAAAGTCAAGCCCTGGAAGTAGTAGTGCTGGTACATGGTTTCGTACTGGGGGTAACACGGCAAGTTGCGGCCGTGGAATTTGGGGCGCTTCAGAGCGGGCGGCTGCGGGGGGGGCGGCGGCGGGGGCGGCGGCCGCGCTTGGTAGGCGGGGGGGCCGCGGTGCTGCAGCGCGCAGCGGTGGGGGTTGAGGGAGCGGTCCAGGCGCAGGGCGGCGTGGTAGCTCCGCAGGAAGGACGCGGCGGCCCGCGGCGAGTACAGGCCGGCGGGGTCCGGGTGCCGCTCCACCGTCAGCACGGTGACGGCGTTGCCGCGGGGGTCCACGCTGGTGCGGGTCGGGTAGGCCGTCGCCCGGCCGGCACGCTGCGCGCGGCCCCCGGGGTAGTGGACGGGCAGGACCAGCCGCTGCTGGCGGCCGTGCGGCGGGGTGCCGGGCTCGGCGCACGGCGGGCCCAGCGTCTGCTCTGCGGAAGCACAAACCGCGGACGGAGGTCAACATTTGAATTTGGGGGGGGGCACAGCGTGCCAAACCTTACCGATGATGTTGTGTCTGCAGTGGGGGCAGGTGTGATGCTGCAGCAACCAGGGGTCCACGCACTTCTTGTGGAAGCGGTGAGCACAAGGGATAACCCGCAACTCCTGCGGGGGAGGGCAAGGGGGCGTCATTCATGATGAGGAAAGGCATGACGGAGAACAGCAAAGACCTCAGCCTGGACTCCTTTCGTTCAAACACGGAACCTCAAAGTCAACATTCGACGATTGGCCCGTTAAGTCCGTCTAGAAAAGTCCGACTTTTTTTAATTTTGAAAAAATTTGGCTCCTTGGTCCATTTTGCATCAAATCATCACAATCCGACCCCGTCGTCTGATCAGTTCTGATATTTGAAACTCGCACGGTTGAAATGTTAACGCCACACTTCTCCAGGGAAGAAAAACACCGCGACTTGAAGATGTCGCGCAAACAAAGTCGAGTCCAAGGGAGGGCGCCAGAGGGCGCCAGCGAGCGCCGCCGCTTTCCCTCCCGACCCAAGTCAAGCGGAAAACTCGGAACGCTCGCCGCCCCCGGGGCGCCCGCTGGGGCCGAGCGACGATGACGAGAATGCGCCGCGGCCGCCGACTCCTCGGCAGGCATTTCCTCACGCCAATAAATCCTCCCGACTCGTCTTTGAAGTTTTGCCTTTGATGCCTTTCGAGCTGTCGACGGCTCAACTTGCTCACACACTTTCTTGTTTTGCCTCCGTTTAGGGACGCTCGCAAGTCAAACGCGCCACAGGAAGATCAGGACGCATGACGATGTGAGGGGGGGGGTCGTGCTAGGTTGGAGGCGGGAAGCGGCGGGGGCGCACCTCTCCGTCAATGTACTTCTCCAGACAGATGGCGCAGTCGGCCGTGGAGCTGCTGCTCAGCGAGTCGGACGTGCTGCGGCCGCTCTCGCGCGCCGCCGCCATCATTGTCGTCGCCGCCGCCGCCGTCTTGCCGCCTTTGGCCTTGAACTTGCGCGTTTCCATCTTGTCCAGCGCCTGGCTGGCCATCCTGTTCATGGAGCTCTGCAAAGCAAAGAAAAACGACAAAATGCCGCCGCCGCCGCCGCCGCTCATTTGCCGCCATCATCGCACCTGACTCCTCCTCTGCTTGAGCTTGATCTTGACCAGCAGGATGAGGCAGACGAGCGACACCACCACGAAGAAGGCCAGGAAGATGCCCATGTCGAAGTACTCGGTGGGCTGCTGCGCCGCAACCACAAAAGCAGCAAGGGTGACTGACTCTGCGGGCACAAGCGGGAGCGAAAAGGCCAGCGGCCGGCGGCGGCGGCCGGCGCGCTTTTCCCCGCTTTGCTCCCACAGTCCAAAAACACGCGCGGCAGGCTAACGGAACGCTAACGGTCGCGAGGTGCGGTCGCAAGCGCGTCGATGCGCCCTGCGACGAGCAGTTCTTGAAGACGCAGCTCGCGGCTCCTCCCGAGGACAAAGCGGCTCGGAAAACGGAGGCACGGGACCGTTTGCGGGCTTCGGGCGGGCGGGCGGG